>JAEKIV010000021.1:0-126433 GCA_016801325.1 Hypholoma fasciculare
CATGTAATAGAGGCATGAAAAGTCACTCACTAGCGTCAACACCGAGCTCTCAAGCTCAAAGCCCGAAACCACCGTCGGTGGCCAGCGCATTTCGCAAACGTTACACTGCGTAGCCCTCGGATCGCCTCGGCCTCCGGGCTTATGCCACCAGCACGACAATTAGCGTGTTTGAAATACCGTGGCAGGTAAGATTTTTGACAGCAGTGTGGTGTTGGTGTGTTAGCAGCAGCGGGGGCAGGGCGAGTCGACCGTTTGACGCCGTGCTGATGGTTGGGAAGCAGGCTGGTCACACTGTGACATCTCGTGACAGTCTGTGACTTATGCGATACGGTACTTAGAAACTTTTTTTTAGAATGTCATTATATATGAAAAGCGCAATAATATACGTTTATTACAAATATGAAAGGGGAAAATCGGGAGAAATTAAAGTTGAGAACCCGAAAAAATTGCCGATGTTGCAAAAAAAATTCAACAAGTAAGAAAACAATCTCCAATAGCGGGGCAACCAGAGCCGTCACATTACGATAGGGAATGAAAGAGAAAAAAAGATGTTTATAACGTCACAGCAAGTCAGATGCGCAAAAGAGTCGATATACTGGCGTCCAAGATCAGCGGGTAGTGATGGCATCGGCAGAAAACAAACGGCGAGCGGTTTTATGGTTGGAGTGTCGTGGTGGAAGTCGCTGCAGCATTTGCGATCTGTATCCTGTGTTCACGTTCACTGCCTTGCTGAGAGACGGTGATGTACGCTCCGCCAACTTCGTCCGATAGGCCAGGTGGCGATGACGGCGCACCAACTCCACTTGACAGGAGATGAATATCGTTCTCAGTCGGGTCGAAGTCTTCAACCCAATTACGCATAGCAAGGAACTTCGGTGTTTTGATGAACTGAAACCAATATGATTAGAAAAACTGTAAGAGTCTGCTGTTATACCAGCTACTGACCTTGGGTACGGAGTCAGTGGCCATCAAGCGGAAGACGTGCGTTTGAATGCGCTCGTATAAACGTATCATGGTCTGCAGTTGAGTCGCATTGAAGGCATTCGCTTGTTCGGGTTCCACGCGTCCCTGGAATGCCTTGCCGGTCATGTTGGTAACAACCTCCTCGAGGTATTTCACAAGCTCATTGCGCAAGCCATGATCAATGTTGAGTTCACATTGACTTGAAGGAGCTAGATATGTGTTGTAGATGACGAAGGCGGTGTTGATGAGGGATTCGTGATGCCTTTCCATGGCCGCCTGACCGGGCGTGTTCCTATTCCCAGGGCGGGTGACAGGGGAGACAGCCATGGCACTCGAGGTGATATTGAACTTCTTCTTGAAGTCCTGGACATCAACCCAGAAGGACAGGTTCTCTTCGCAGAAGTTGCCACGCAGGAACTCCCGGAAGAGCGAACGCAAACCGGGTTCCTCAACAATATAGCGAAGACGGTCGGTGTTGCTCTCTTTGGAAGTCTTCTTGTCCGGCGAATCGTAGTTCGAATTGAGTTTCTCTGCCAAAGAGATGCGACGATGAATCTTGGCATCCGACCTCTTAGTATCAGCCGTACCATTGTCAACGGAACCTTCAACAGAAGAGCGATCAACGGCGGTCAGGTTTGTCGACGACGTGCTTGGGGAATCGGTGTTGAGGTGCCCTGTGGCAGTGGCATCCCAATGGGCGAGTCGACGACCTTCGTCAGTGATCTTGTAAATAGCCTTTGCGGTACAGCGGAACTCTCCTTGTTGCTGTAATTCAAGGTGAGTAAGCATGAAAAGACGAAAAAGGGTTAGTAACATACGCTAACAGGTGAGTTGCCCCCTGGGGCTGACCCGCGGACGGTGAAGATGATGGCAGAGTCGTTGTTCTTGCGCTTGTCGCTGACGAGCGTGACGAGACCAAAGCGAACAAATTGAGCTGCCATTTCAGCTGCCTCTTCCCTTCCAACTACAGAAGTGAAATCACAAAGCCACTCCAAGGCAGTCACCGCAGCGAAACAATGTTTGTGGACCGCAGCAGCTTTGCCAGCGATAGGCTGAGCGCGTTCAGTCATGTCGATGAGACTGATGCCCTTGGAACGTTCATTGTACTTCTGGAAAACATCTAGGGGTTTATCAGCGGGTGGGGGGTAGTTGGGTTGTCTTCCTGCAAAACGGCGGAACAAGGCAGTGATGACTGATTGAGTTACAATAATCTCATCGTCTGAGGAACGGCGTTCAAGATGGAGAAGTTTGATGCATATCGGTTGCGAACTGAATACAGGTTGAAGGTGATCAGCATTGATGCCGTTCTTGGAAATGAATCGCTCCAGGACGTGGAGTCCCTTGGGTGTGAGCTGGTATGTGCCACGATCTTTGAAGAGGTTGGAAGCAGGATCCGTTGCGTTTTCAATGAGACGGGCATCCATGAAGTGTTGGCACATGGCCTTGGCCATATCGCGGGTCATGGAAAAGGTCGTGGTCGTCGTAGTCGTCACAACACGTGTAGGTTCTCTGGGATCCGGCCCTCGATTAGACTGAGAGAACTTTAAGGAGGCCAAGTTTTGTGCGGCCTCATCACTATGAATGGAGGTCAGATGTATGGTGACAGGAGAAGGGAAAGTAGGACGAACGTGGAAAATGAGTGGGGGAAAGTACGGAAAAATTGCTTGTGGGGACCGAGTTGGAGCGAGACGATGAGGGTAGCGAACAAGTCCAAGGTATCCTGTGGGCAATGAGGCATGAACATGAGGATAGTGCAAGCGACGCACTTTGAGGAACGGCCTCCCGCGTTTTGTGGTCTTCATCATATGAGATGAAGTAGAGAGTGGATCTACTTCTGGGAGGTTAGGCATCGTGAGGTCGGGAGGAGGAAGAAAGAGGGAAGAGAATTGGAAAGGAGGAGGAGGAGGAGGGCAGGGGAAAAGAACAGAAGGAAGATGCGGTGGGAATAATCGGCTCCGTTGCCAATCACGACAAAACGCTTCCCACGAGGAACCTCATGTTCTCCTCCGCTCCCCTGTTTGGGCCTGTCCATCCCGCCCAATTACGGCTCTGCGCCTTGCCTTTGACACTGCCAGCGCCCACTCTATGGCAAAAATTCGGCCGACTTTCCTCTCATCATTACTCTGGCTCTGGGCTGAACGTGTTTATTCCGATGCCACAAATCGCGAAACGTTTCTATAAATATTCTTTCACCCAAATCCGCACCGGAGTCCCATCGCCCCTCTTGAAAACTTTTGACACTGCTCCTTCTGCTACTCATTGACCTCGGGGGGTCGGCGAGCTTGTACAAGCCCGAAGACACCCTTCACCCCTACCGTGGACACGATACGTCTATCTGGTGATGGCCTGATGGTTCGCTGGCTATGTGGCTGACGTACTTTTGCGAGAACCCGCCGCATCCTGCCGCCTCTCGGACTCACCCATGGAAAACGCTCCCATTGTGTCTGCATCACTTTGATCACCGCCGATGCTGGTAAGCTCACCTAATTTGATGGTTCTGACTCCAAAGTCCTGAGATTTCTCACTCCACAATACCCGACCGAGATGCTGTACTACGTCCATTCTGCCATGCATAGTCTGGTGAAGCCTTTCTTTTAGTGGGCACCGAGGCCACACTAAGTACAGCTGCTTCTGGACTGTACTCGTCCAGGCACACTTTGCTAAGTACCCGAAAGCGAAGGATGCCCTAGAAAAGTATTCCTTCGGATGCCGTATTTTGACCATTCATCAGTCAGTCAGTAAGTAATCACATTTTGTCATTGCATAACCGTGTTATACTAATAGTTGTGAAGATCAATCACTATTGCGACTTTCTAATCGATTGCCCATCTGCCCAAGGGTCTTCTCATCCACCTGACGCTTTATAATGCCAATTGCACTTGAATTGCACCGTCTTCAACTTGTGGCAAGTACAAACGCATGACAGTCGTAGCAGTTTAGTCAGCGTCGCATCTCCAGTAAGTTTCAAGAGACCAGATCACGGCCAATTATTAATATCAGTATCCAGTTTTAGTCCCAAAGATACCTAAGTACCCCAAGTTCCGCATATCTATTTTCCGTTTTGGCCGGGGAATAATCAGGAATAAATGTGCCGGCTCTGAGGTGGGCGTTCATTCCTCTGTCTCATAGGCTATTTGTTGCGCCGATTGTCTTCATTTATGATGTCGCGATAGTCCCTGACTGTCCAAGGCTGTAATTTGCCGGACCTTAAAATGAGGCAGCGCAGCGGCAATATCTGCCTGGTCTCTCATATAGGGCCTGGAGCAGTGATTGACTGGGCCACAGGTTTGCCTGCGGCTCCATGTTACTCAGATTTAATATATACGCGGAGGTCGCGCAGCTGCAGCGCCAACGACGCAAAGTAACCTGTGATCGTTTGATTAATACCGAACGAGTTGAATATAAATGGCTAAAAGACTTGGTCAAAATCAAGGTGTAGCCTCACGCAGCTAGGCTCCGAAGTTTGGTAAATTTCAAACGCTCGGTCAATATCTGAGTAGCCTATATAGCAGCAAATCAGTTCCTTGAGTAAAGATGATCTTATCTTGGAGACGTGCTTGAGAGGCCGATGTCCCAAAATGACAGACTAGTTATGTTATTTACCCGATTCTCCATTCCTGAGTACGGAGGACCGGAGGCGTAGTGCCTTGAATTTCAACTTATATGTCCATGGAGTTACGGCATTCAACCGCATCATGCATTCGTGATAGCACACGACTCCATGCAGGGGGCCTCTCCACTCAAACGACGCAATATTATGCACAGTAAGTACGTAGTCAAAATTTACCGAATGAAATGGTTGGAAACGGTTTCATCTTTTCAAATCCCGGCCCATTTATCCGAGTACCGGGTACAAGTGCTTTGACTGCAAAGGATACAATGCATAACTTGCAGGGCTTGGATTGAGTTTGGGCAGGTGAGATTAAGAGGCTCGTAAGTATTCGCTTAAGCCCACATATACACGACGAAATTTTTATTAGGCAGCCAGAGCACTTGTACTGACCTCAAAAAGCCTCAAAGCCACCAAACGATGCGTTCTTTAACCTCCAGCGCTTCAGCATCTTATCAGTTTGGATGAAATAAGCTTGGCGTCGATCAAGCAGAGCGTGAGATTATTTGCAGACGCAGTACTGTTGCTTCCGACCGACTGCGTTATGAACTCTTCTTCCAGTGTACACTTTCGCGTTGACGCGTCGTATGGACTACATCTCTGACGATCTGTTTGTTGCAGGACCTCCCAGATGTCGCAGCTCTTCTCAAGGAGCTCGAATGCTCCCCAGCATGGCAAGAAATGAAGGCCGCACAGGCAACCGCAGTTGCTGATGCCAACGCCTCCAACAATCGGGCCAATCCAGTGCTCCCTACTACGACGAGCGCCACGGATGTGCCTATGCACCCGCCAGCCACTCGTAGCGTAGCATCGTCATTGCCTACCGCTACCGTTCCATCTGTTGATGATTTACTATCTCAATTGAACTCCACGATAACTTCTGTCGACCCCTTGCCACCGAATAGTAACAACTTCAGTCACTATGGCTATGGGCAAAGCAGCTCAGCGATTCTTCCTCCACGGATGCAGCCGCAACATTCTTCTTCTGCTGATGTGACGCTTGCGAATGATACCGAAAACCGTCAGTTACACCGGTTGACTTTTCGTCAATCTCTACCTGTCCTTTCAGATTTAGGGGAACACCCGACGTTTGTTGCAAGCATCCAGAAGGTTGGTCCATCGTTTCAAGGATCATCCAGGACGGCATATCTCAATACGTGGAGAATTAGATGAAAGCTGACCAAGATCAGCTTGAGCGGAAGTTGTGGGCAGACAGAGAGGCCATCCGTACGAAATATCAGGACAAGCTTAACATGGCACAGACCAAGTTAGTGATGTGTTATGACTTAACGTTGAACCTCATTCTCATCCTGATTCTACTTTTTATATGTAAGAGCTCAGATAATTGGAGCCGCAGTTTCGCAACACGAGATTAATGTCCGTCTTTCCTCGTGGAATGCTCAAAGTTGGCTGATGTGTAGTTATCAGATGCTCTCCGATGCTTTTAAAAACGAGATCTATAAATTTGACAATGAACGTGTCCTTCCGGCCTGGGACGGTCTGATATCGCGACAACAAGGAGAATTGGCTCAAAAGGGCGTGCCGACCATGTTTGTTACGAGTGATGTGCAGGACAGGGCGGTACGCGCGCCCTTGTATTTGCATTTGCAACCATTGATGGTTTCCTTTCTAGACGCAACAGCAGGTTATTGGTGTATTGGAGAGCATCGCAGGCTCGGCAAATAGAACATAAATATGCCATGTTCTCTCTGGCGGACCCCGCCATCCCCGCCTCCTCCGACTCCGTTTCCAGGAACCTTTCGAAGATGTAATTATTTTTGATACTAATCGACGTGCCGCAGCTACGCGCAATTGTATTCAGAAAAGCGCCAAAGAGTCTAGACTCCAGTACGTTGAAGTAGCATTCACACTCGCTTTGGTCATTCAGCGTGCGGGCTGTATGGGCAGGCAGCCGGGCAATGGCCATCACGGCATATCGCACTGCGGCGCCTTAGCGGAGGCAGAGGCTTTTTATAGGTCATTGGCGATAAAACACACGAGCTACTTAATTGTCAATTTGTCGGTAGTGTTATTAAATGATCGCCTCCTGGGTTAAAGCGGTCGAAAACCTATATGCATGATGTATCCAAGCGCACTGGGCGATGTTGACTCACGCTGTAATTGTAACGCGAATTTGACGCGAATTCCGTATAAACCCCGTGAGACAGGTATGATAACAAACGTCGGTGTATCAATGCAAATACTGGGACTCACGCGAGGACCAAGTTAAGCTTACTTCTCTCCTTCCAACTCCCACCGTCTCTACTTATGCCACTCTTCAAACGATAACCGCGATCGCTCGTTCTCTTACAACATTCATCAATATGCCCTACGTTGATCTCTACAGCAGTACCGACTATGCTTCCATCTTTTACGCCACGAACACGCCACACGCCAACGTAGGCGGATTCGACTCAGAGAAGCCAACCATAGTCATCCTGCACCCCATATTTTTAGACTCTACATGGCTGGACCTGCAGATGGGAGACACTCGCCTCAACGCACAATTTAACCTGATTGCTTTTGACATGAGGTCGGCGGGTCAATCGACTTGTCGGCCATCGGGGCGGCACGATAATTGGGTTGACGCAGCTGATTTGGCATTCTGCTTCCAGGTTCTTGTTCTTCTCTCTCTGTATCTATGTTCACCAATGTGACATTTATTTCATTCGCCACAGCATCTGCATCTTCCCCCGAGCCATATTTTGGCGCTGGAAGGTTCTTCCGTCTGCTGCGCGCTCCGTTTTGCCATATTGTGTGCTTGTATTAGCTTCTGACGCGCAGCTGAACGCTAACGACGACGGCAGATTCCCGGAATTATGTTTGAGCCTTACACTAGTGAATGTACCGGCGCCTACTGAGTAAGTTTCCCCATTCGTCAAAGGCAGCAATCTAAACCATATAGGTTGAAGTGGATATACAAAAACATTGACGAGTTGGTGCACGCCGCATGCTTTGCAGAGGACAGGGAGCATTATGAACAGGCGGCTTTTGAGTGCGTTGAGTTTCTATTCGGACCCGTGAGTAACGCCGACTTTGAGCAATTGTAACAACGCCGCTTTTAACGCTACTCGATTAACAGGATTCTGACCCGGATTTGGTAGACGAGGTAGGTTATAATTTTAGTTGCGGTGACGTTACTGATATCGCTTGAATCAGCTTATCAATTATTGGGAACTCAATCTTCCGCCATCTAAGCGAGTACGAGTGGCGGAGACGACTAGCCTTTACATTAATGTCAGTGGACCTTTCATTTACTGAACCGATATCTCATATATCTCAGAGATCACCCATTAGCCCTGAGGCGTTAGGGTCAATAACGCAGCCAGTTCTCATAATACAGGTCAGTAATCGATCATACATACCCTCTTTCCAACAAATTTACAGGATGGTCAGGGTGAAAAGAATCAAATATGCCCTATGAAATTTGCCGAGAAGTTGGTGTCGCAGCTGACAGGAGTTGCAGAAGGACCGGTGCTATATGATGTCAAAGGTGAGGCAGCTTCAAAGGCGTTGAGACATTTTTACGAAAGAGATGCATAGGCGGAACTTCGATGATATCCGTTGTATCAGGGCCTGCTTCTACCGTCAATAATGTGTTCTACAAGTTTCTAAATCGACTACCCCACCATCGATCTGAATTAATCCCGCCGGAATCGTCAATACGAGACCGAATGAGGATGGCGTTGGGGAACTTGGCCGAAATAATTGGGGATCCAGATATGGCGTCTTTAGATCCACTATGTTCATTATCCTTCAGCTGTTTGACCCAAGATGTGATACAAGGCCAGTCGGATCTTCTGAAGCACTACTTCAAGGGTCAAGCCAGTGCGCTGAATCCTGAAATTGAAAGCCCGTTGCGAACGTGCGAGGACATTTTTACTCCGGTGTGCACCGCCCTAACCGAATTTATCTAGATATTACTCGCAGCGGAATCAAGAAAGATGGTCGTATAGTGAGATAGGAACTTCTTCGCTCTACGGTACGTATATAATAGGTTTTTGACGAGGGACAGCAGTCTCACTCGTATTGCGGCCTACAGACCCCAGTATATACTCGGAACGTAGTGGGAAACACGACCTAGAACGCCTTCAAAAAAATTCGGGACGCTCGGAATCGCTGCTTACTCCATCAGAGTCCACGCATAATCCGCTGCAGAAAATGGCATTTGTCAACAGTATGGTAGAACGAGCCGCAAAAGGATCGTCAGGCAAGGTTGCAAGTAATCCTTTGCTACCCTCACATCGAAAGACATGATACTCCAATAGGCATTTTACGTAGCACTACATTACATATGTTTCTGTACACTCTATATGTTCCCCCCTTGTTATGTATTTACTGTATTATATACTACTATAGGGTTATACTCGTCTCATATTGTAAGCCTTATTTCTGTTTTCTGGTTGCTTTTCTCTAGCTCTCACGAATCAACTTTTTAAGCGCTCATATGCATGTGTGATTCTAGACGAACTCTTGCCAGGATATATTCTGCGGGTCGATGGTATCTATTTTATCGAAGGATCATCAAATGTGTATGGTTCTAATCTAATTGGCGGAATGTCCATTTACGAGGGCCTCAAGTTAGAGGTTGCCTTCAGCCATTTTGGCTTTGTAATACCTGACCATCTCTTCCAGGCCCATGCGCACAGTCCACCTAGGTTGCCACTGCAAAGATTCTTTAGCGCGGGTGGTGTCTGGCCTGCGCATCTGGGGATCATCGGTGGGCATCGCCTTGTGGATGATGTTGACACGACGAGTACGCTTGTCACCATCCTCGTCCTGAACTTTCTCGACGATCTCGCGAACTAGCTCAGCAAACTCGCCAATGGTGAACTCGTCTCCATTGCCAATGTTGACTGGGCGACTCTCGTCGGAGTTCATGAGAGCAATGAGACCATCAATGAGATCATGGATGTATTGGAAGGAACGTGTTTGTTTTCCATCACCGTAGACTGTCATGTCTTCTCCTTTAAGGGCTTGGACAATAAAGTTCGAAACAACGCGGCCGTCGTAAGGGTTCACTGCGTGTGGAGGCATCATCAGACGTGTAATTAGGTGGCGCAAACAGTAATTAAACTTACTTCGGGGACCGTAGGTATTAAAGATACGGGCGACCCGAACGTCAACCCCATCTTGACGTTGGAAACCGTATGTGAGAGTTTCGGCGACACGTTTACCCTCATCGTAGCAAGCACGAGGACCGATGGGATTAACATGGCCCCAACTGTGGTGGGTCAGAATGGGGAATCAATTAATTGTCGATTGATGTCGCTCACTATTCTTCGTGCTGAGGATGAACCTCGGGATCACCGTATACCTCTACGACGCAGAAGATGAATATGGCGACATTCAACCGGAGAAAGAATGGGGCATACCGGATGTGCTGCTAATCAAGAAACGAGCCTTGGTGCGTTTCGCTAAGCCGAGCATATTTAATGTGCCCATGAACGATGTTTTGATTGTCTTGACGGCATTGAACTGATAATGAGGCGGGGATGCAGGACAAGCAAGATGATATATTTCTAAAAATAAATTAGGCTGGGCGATAGCAAGGAAACAAGAAAAACATACGATCGCATTCAATCATGAATGGCTCGACAACGTCGTGGCGGACCATCTCGAAGTTGGGGTGTCCAATCCAATGACTGACGGTGGTTTTGGAACCGGTGAAAAAGTTGTCGAGGACGGTGACCTCATGGCCGAGAAGCATCAGCCTGTCGACAAGATGAGAGCCGACGAATCCAGCCCCGCCGGTGACAAGTATCCGTTTGCGTTGTGATGGCGGCAACAATTTGACGGGAGTGAAGCGCGAGAGCGTAGTGTACGAAATTGAATTGGTCTCGGGATAGAAGATGGATTTGGACTGATAGGCGGTGTTTCCCTGGTTGAACACGGCGTGATCCTCCACTTGGCCGTCTTCCTTCAGCAGCGTCTCGCTGGCGGAGTCGCCAATGCGTGCGGCATAGTGAGGGCGGAGGTAGAGCGAGCGGAGGACATCGATGGGGACCTGGCTATCGAAGCCAAAGCGGTCGAAGCCCACGGAGGTTATTTCAACGCCGGACTTGTCGACGGAACGAATCTACATGGGCGACATGCGTGAGTGGAACGGCCAGACGCGAAGGAAAAGGTGAACGCGTCGGGGAGCGCAATATTATCGCGACGGAGAAGAGGGCGGCCGAGGAAAAAGACTTACTGGGGCAGCGGTCATAGTTGGGGGAGGGAAATGAATGAAGAGGGCAAGGTGTTCCGCGTTTTATGGATTTCACTAATCACCTATTCCTTTTTCGGCAACCATGGCATTTGCCGATCAAAAATTCTTTGGCTTGTCTCCCTGATAGCACATCTCACAAACCAAAATGCCTCGCGCCCAAAAGTCCTCGGGAAAGTCAAGGCACGATCCCCTCATCGTCCAACTCGATGAAGACGAAGTCCAAGCCAAGTACGGTCGTCTCTCACAGCCTGGAAAACGCACGAAATCCAGGACCAGCTCCACGAGGGACGATGAAGATGCATCTGAAGTATGCCTCGTTTAATCGCCGACGAAGGACACAATCTTGATATCTCCTCAGGTTATTCTAGATCCTAAAACTTCTCGCCGCATCTTTGAATTGGCAAGGGACCAGCAGGATGAACTCGAGATGCCTGAGGACGAGGAAGTCCCAGAGGACGAAGACGAAGAAGTGCTCTCCAAACCTCGGATGCAGGCCAGATTCAACGACGACGACGACGAGGACCACTCCGAAAATGGGGAGGATATTGAGGAAGAATATGTCAGTCTTTCTAGATTCGCCACAACGTTAATCTCATTATTCCTGGGGTAGGAAATAGATGCAGGCGACATGGAAGCCCTCGACGCTTTTCTCCCTGCTAATGCCGGAGAGCGCAAAACCCTTGCCGACTTGATTTTTGCGAAATTGGATAGTGGAGAAGTCACATCGACTGCTGCAATCAAAAAAGTTCATCAAGGTAGGAGCATGCGTCGCACCAAGGCGTTTTTTCACCGTTTCATTTGATAGATCATGATGCTCCTGATCCTGCTGCTGGCTTGAATCCCGCTGTTGTGGAAGCATATACAAAGTAAGGACCTAGAATTTGATTATCTTTCGCGGACTGAATAGGTTAAATCTATCCAGAATCGGCCAACTATTGAAAGGTTACAAATCTGGTCCCTTACCAAAACTCTTCAAAGTCATCCCATCCCTGCCAGCATGGGCACGTATGCTCGCACTCACGCACCCCGAAAATTGGTCCCCCAATGCATGCGAAGCAGCTACCAAAATCTTCATATCCAACATGAAGCCTGCTCAAGCGCAGTTATTCCTCAGTGTTGTTTTACTGGATGCCGTGCGACAAGACATTCTAGAGAACAAGAAGATGAATGTCCACTACTTCCAAGCGCTAAAAAAATCAATGTATAAACCGGGCGCATTCTTCAAGGGATTTATATTCCCATTGCTAGATGTATGTTTACCTTAAGCGATTGTGATTTATTGAGGCTCACTATCACTATCATGTTTTAGCAAGGTTGCACATTG
The DNA here is from genome assembly GCA_016801325.1 of Hypholoma fasciculare. NCBI lineage: Eukaryota > Fungi > Basidiomycota > Agaricomycetes > Agaricales > Strophariaceae > Hypholoma > Hypholoma fasciculare. The sequence continues at coordinate 12,109 of JAEKIV010000021.1, forward strand.
AAGGAAGCTACCATCGTAGCGTCGATCTTGGCAAGGACAAAAGTTCCAGTCTTGCACGCATCCGCTGCCCTCCTTCGCATCGCGGAAATGGACTATGCCGGTTAGATTATTCATTATTCGGGAGCTTCTTATACTAACATCGTTTCATAAGGACCTAACTCACTCTTTATCCGCGTATTGATTGATAAAAAGTTTGAGCTCCCTTATCAAGTCCTGGACGCCCTAGTATTCCACTTTATTAGACTCTCAAATTCTTACAAAGCCAAGACACGGGGGGATTCTGACAAGCTTCCCGTTCTTTGGCATCAAAGTTTGCTAGTTTTTGCACAAAGGTATTTTTTGTTCATCATAGATGTCCTATGGCTGAACACTACCCTTCAGATACGCGTCTGACTTGACGCCCGACCAAAAGAATGCCCTGCTTGATGTTATTCGTGCAACGCCGCATGCCCAAATCAGCCCGGAAATCAGGAGAGAGCTTGTTAATTCCGTAGTAAGAGGAGCTCCCAGAACACAACCTGATCAAGACGTAGACATGTCGTGATTTGTATATTTGTAGTTCATGATCATCTCCTCGTGTATATATTTCTAGAGGTGTATTTGTTGCTTCGTGCTGAAAACGACCTTCGATCTTCTATTTCGCTCGCCGGCTATGAAGGTGGACTGAGTGTGTGCTGAAATGCCTATATTTAAAGTATTCTTCAAAGAAACGTGATAAAGCAGAAAGAGTGCAGATGTTTCGTTTCTTATCTTTGCTCTGACTCGTTCACAAGCCACTACCTTCAAGGGATGTACAACATATCGCGATTTCTGCCGGGGTTTGGCAATGGTCAGACCGGATCGCCACAGCAGTCGTCCCTCGCGGACTCGGGGGATGACCTACTAGGACTGCAGCGTGTCATGAGGGACGCGCAAAATCCCAGGCGACCTGTTATTGGTGAGCATAGCTTAAGCCTGACGGTTTCATTTTGACGTAAAAACAAGGCTCGTGGATAATGCTACCAGGAGCATCACTGGCGCGTATGGTAGCACGAATGGGATACGACGTAAGGACTTTGCTTCGTGGTCGTAATTGGGGGACCTGCATAACTGAATTTAACGCAGTTCGCGTTAATTGATTGTGAACACGGGGATATTGACGACGCCGCAATGTACGCAAGCGTCGGAGCTGTGGCCGCGGAGGGTTGCTCCCCAATCGTGCGCATACCCCTTCCTCATAATGTGTACGTCAAACGCGCGTTGGATGCTGGAGGTGAGGAAATTCGCGATCATTATGAAAGATTCTGTCCCGACAGATATTTAGCACATGGGATCCTCGTACCTTCTATGTCTACTGTGGAGGATGCTCGAGCGGTTGTCTCGTATGCCAAGTTCCCCGCCGTTACAAAACCACAGCCAGGGCCAAAACTGGCAAATCCTTCATCATCTTCAACCGTGTCGGGAATTAGAGGCGTTGGATCTCCTTTTGCTCCTGCTGCCTTCCGACAGACCTTTGTTGACTACGTGCGCACTGCCAACCAAAATACGTTCATTGCAGTCCAAATTGAGACCCTGCAAGGATTAGAGAATTGTGAAGAAATAGCAAAAGTTGACGGGATTGGTACGCACCTCTATGAGAGATATGGTGATACAAGTTGAAGTGTTCAATTTAGATATGCTTTTCATTGGGTGCGTATTAACGTCAATGATAACGAGGCGCGCAAACTCAACCATTTTTAGACCGAATGACCTTGCGGCTTGCATGGGATATCCATTCTACGACCACGAATCGATTCCAGAGGTACAAGAGGCTGTTCAACGTGTTCTAACTGCGGCAAAGGACGCTGGAAAATACGCCGGAATGTTTTGTACCGAAGCCAAACATGTCAGGGCAAGATTTCAACAAGGATGTGAGTGACTGACCCACTTCGATTTGGTATTGCCTCGGTGTTCAATGTGCTCGATATGATCTCGCAGTTGATTTGATGAACCTCGCCGGGGACGTTGCTGCACTGAATGACTGGAATGCCACACAGCTGGCACAATTGGAAGACCTCACGCGTTTGGGACAACGAGAATAAAGGGCTATGATTTAGGAGGGATTGAGCTCGTTGTTTTGAGATAGAATTATGTGAATATATATCAGAAAAAACGATATTGTAGAAGCAGTGAAAGAAGCAAGAGAGGAACTAAAATTGGAATCCCGCGGCGTCGCGTCGGAATTAGATCAGGAACGTTAGCGGACCGGAGGATGTATTCCGTTACCCCTGCATAAAAGTTCCTTTACTTGCTCCCTGCTCTTCCACCACCATGGCACCTCCAAAGCTCGACCCTGCCACGACCGTCTTCTTCCTCTGTGATATCCAGGTTAAATTCAGTGAGCTGAAGATGCCACATCTCCCTCTGACACCAAAATTCAATCACCATCAGAACCTGCGATCTATGGTTATGAACATGTCGTGGCTACTGCTAGAAAGATGGTTAGACTTTCCAAAGTAAGATCAGGACTCATTCATGATGTTTAACTCGTTCATTTACCTTGAGTAGCTCATGAACATCCCGGTCATATGTACAACCCAAAACTCCAAAGGTATTTCCATTTCCGCCCAAATCATCTCTGTTAAGCCAAGCCTAATTGCCCCTGTTTATGTGCTGTAAAGCCCTCGGTCCGACAGATCCTGCCATCGAGGCTGATACTCTAGGTCCCCTGCTTCTCGGGACATTCGACAAAACCCTTTTCTCCATGATGACTCCTGATGTCAAGGCTATTCTCGATGCACGCCCCGGGGTAGAATCAATTGTCATTTTCGGAATAGAAGTTCGTTCTCAATCGCCGTTCAAATTCCTGCTTTTTGTCCTAACCTTGATGTTAGTCGCATATTTGTGTCCAGCAAACTGTGTTAGCAATCCTCTACGACGGCCGCTACACACCACATGTCATTGCTGACGGCGTTTCCTCCTGCAACTCCTTCGAGATAAATATTGCTCTCGATCGTTTGCGGACTGAGGGGGCGCGCATTGGTACCAGTGAAAGCGTCGCATTCCAATTGATGAGTGACGCAAGTCTACCGACATTCAAGGCTTTCAGCAGATTTGTCAAGGAGGAAAAAGAAGGCACAAAGATTAATGGAGAAGTATTATTGCAACGTATACCCGCAAATCGGTCTTCCGCTGCGAGCTCACCATCGGAAATTGTCAGCGGTGGGGTAGTGGTTGCCAAGTATTAATGCGGGCATAAAGGGAGAAGGATAGACGTTATTGAAACAAGATGTACTAGATATCTAGAATCTGATATACAACGACGGAACACAGAAGGATTGCGGGATAGCTCATTTGGATATCAGGTACCGGATTATTCTCGTCGATTCAAGTCACCCTCACGCAGGGGCTGCGACATCGCCGGAGGAAGGCTGAAGAGCACTGAGCTTTTCATTACGGATTTGCTATTACAGCTGTGAGTACCAATATGTTTTAATTGAATGCGAAGCGAAGAACTGACAGCGTTTCCTTCCTGCTCCTTGATGACATCTTGTACATGTGCGTTTTTCGCGTTCAACGTCTCTTGAATCTGCTCATGGGTCTTACTCGACAACTGATCACACAGAATAGGAGTATCTCAGTTCTCGATGCGGCGATATTTAAGATTGAGGTTTGTGCGTACCTCAAGATCCTGTTGTGCTTTTCGAAGCTTGCTAGCCGCTATTTCATGCTTTTCCTGGGCCTTATGCAATTCTTTGAGGGAATCGTGCTCTTTCTTCTGCAGTTTGTTCATCGTGTTCTCTGCTTTCGTCGTCTCCTGAATATCGGAAACGTTTCAGTGGCCATACATCAGCTTTCTATGCTTGACGTGCCTTGTAAGCTTTGGTTTCCTCTTTTCTAACTTTCGACAAATCCTTAACTGCTCCTTTTACATTCTTCTCATCGGACTTGGCTTCTTTCTTGATCTCCTTTTCCACCTGTTTGACGATCTTTGGTGAAAGAGGTGGTTCCCCAGTGAAGCTGCTAGACATGGGGCTTTGCATTATAGGAAATTTGGGTTATAAGTGGGTGTATAGTAATCTCGAAGATGTGAAAGGTGATTGAAGAGGGAATATTACTCCGGCCTCAGGCTCCGGGCTATATGTTTGTGTAACTGAAACCAACTGACGCGATCGCGTCGACTCGTGCGCACCATGACAGGGTCAATTTCCCGAAGTGGCAGTTTGCGGGTCCACTTTGCCAATTTGGTGTCGATCGCAATGCGCGAGTCGATCATCGTCGGCCCTTAGACCCAGTCTAGCTATTACGGGAGTTGTTTGACCATTTAGGTGATTTTCGTGACACAACACGAGCAGTTGATTTAATTTGATATACTGCGGCGTATGTAAGGTATCACTAAATTTTTCTATACAGTTTTCGACTTTGAATACGTTTCTTGTATTGAATTCTATCAACATTGTGGTCTTAAACCTCGCCGATCGTTCTAATGCGGGGAACGGCCATCAAAATTACCCCATCAAAATATTGCCGGCGATAAATATAGCACTGCTATCAAGTGGGAAAGCACTGCCTTCTCAATGAAGCTGGCCATCTACGACAAGTAGAGCCTCATCACATTTATCTCATAAATGTCTTCGTACGATCCACAATCTCCCGGAGAACAGCCAGTTGCATTGCCATCTGCGCCTCGCATCACTCTCAGTGCACATGTTGTACTGCAACCACCATTATCGCGTCGCTCTACAGGCCCTGGTCTCGTAATCTTCCTTCCGAAGCCAGATCGTATTGTCCTCAACAGTAGTGCTTCCAAACCGCTCGATCCTCAGCCTGTAAGTAAATGGGCAGAGGAAGGATTTGCCGTTGTCGGCGTCACAGCATCGGAGGACTTATCCCCCGAAGGATCGCTAGAGCAAGGCTTAGATGCTCTTCAAGCTCTTGATACAGTCGATATCAAAGACAAGTTTGGAGTAATCGGTAGGTCTCGAAGAAGCGCTTAATGTGATATTTATAACTTACTACATCCATGCCGCATCTAGTTTACGATCCTGGTCTGATTTATTCTGTTTCTGAAGCAGTCGCCAAAGATCCTCGTGTTGTAGCTTTGATTGGATATGGATCCTTTGCTGCGCCATCGTGCACCATTCCTATCCTCTTGCACCTCACCTCGAACTCGCCTCGTCCATCCAGTGCACCAAGTGCGGTGACAGTGCAACACACATACCAGACCACGTCTACTGCTTTCGTTCTTCCTCAAGCGGCCAAATACGATCCCGGGAGTGCTGGTATTGCACATAGCCGTACTTTGGTGTTCCTTCGCAAATGGCTTGGAGGACCTTTTTTCGATCTTGAAGCTATATGGGACGAACACACCTACTTTGAATTTCAAGATAGGAGCGTGGCCAAGACTATGGGAACGATGGTGGTGCGTTAGTCTGACTATATCTATACGCGTACTTATAATGACAATTACTAAAGGCTGAGCCATACGTTAATCATGTTCCTACGGTATTGAAAATATTAACGTCTATTTGCCTATGATTCAAATCGCTTTTTTGTAGATGACAGGAGGTGTTGGTCGAGAAGCCCTTACTGCGTTTTATCGAGACCATTTTATATTTTCGTTAGTGATATTTTTTTGCTCCGGATATTCCAACTTCAGACTAATGTCAATTTCTAGGAACCCAGCGGATGCACGGCTTGAAGTTGTCTCTCGCACAGTCGGACCAGATCGGGTCGTGGGCAAGTCAATCGTATTTTTCAGAGAAATTAATTATGGTATTGACGACCCATTTCAAAAATTAGACGAGTTTGTGTATCATGTTACCCACGATAGGACCGTAGATTGGCTTCTTCCAGGTGTACCGGCAACCGGAAGGGCTCTATCCATTCCAATGATGGCAGTCGTTAATATTCGTGGAGACAGGCTGTACAATGGTGAGCACCGAAATGAGCAGATTACACGTATTTATCCAGGTACTGAACAAAATTCTCAGAACATATTTGGTGGGATCAAGCCACAGCTTTGCGGCAAGCCGGTATTCTGCCGTCATATCTTCCGTATTCTGACCCTCAAACCGGGCTCACATCGTCTTTGCGTTTGCCCGTTGTCGGAGTGGAAGGCGCACACATGCTTATTGACGAATCGAAAGGCAAAAGTAATGAGATGTTACAGCCGGGATGGTCGTCGGCATGAAATGATCTTCAATATTGGTTTATAGTTGGTTTATAGGGCTTATTTGATTTCAGAATTGATTATTTTACGTAAACGACCTTCAAGATTCGTTCGAGATGCATCCCAGTTCTCCGACGGTGAACAGGGGCAATTCATGTCACATAAGATCAAGCGTTTATGTGTGGTAATGTGATAACATCAACGAAGAAAAACTCAGATGTGACATTTTTTAGACGACGGCTTGCGCTTGTATAGACAACGTCGTCAAGTATGGGCAATGCTGGTCCGAGAGTTGAGAGCAAGCGTGGAGTCAATCTTCTCTGAGAGTGAGTGCACTTGTGTGGTATTCGAGAATCTTCTCGCACAGAGGTAATGCAATAGGGTCATTAGAACCCGTACGTTCATGAGAGGGTTGGCTGGTAGAGTTACCATTCTGGGAAGTCTGGTTACCATTTAGAGGCATTGCGGGAAACTGTACAGTACCTACAGCCACCACTTCGGAATTTGCCGGATGATCCCGACGGATGAGGGAAAATTAGTCGCCACCAACGTCCCCGTCCCCCTCAAGATCCCTCAAGATGAGGTCAGTATGTTTCACCGTCGTCCATCACAACATGCTGATGTTTGTATTTACACAGTCATCGTAAGGTTCGTTGGATAGGCTGGAAAAGTGGTGGAGAATTGTCATTGACTCAAGGCCTGGTCTTGCTTAGTTCGAAGCTCCCCGCCACGGCTCGCTGGGATTTCTCCCAAGAAAGCGTGCCGCTCGTCACCGCGGTAAGGTTAAGTCCTTCCCCAAGGTACGTCTGCAAGAGTTTTAGAGCAAGACTACGAGGATTGCTAACAATTTATCTAGGATGACCCCAAGAAGCCAGTGCACCTCACTGCCATCATGGGTTACAAGGCCGGTATGACCCATGTTGTTCGTGATCTTGACCGTCCTGGCTCCAGTGCGTTCCTCTCTCTACAAATCATGCTGTCGTGGATCTGAACTTCATGTCGCATGGATCAGAGATGCACAAGCGCGAGGTTGTCGAGGCTGTTACCGTGATCGAGACCCCTCCCATGATCGTCGTCGGTGTTGTTGGATATGTCGAGACTCCCCGTGGCCTGCGCACACTCACCACTGTCTGGGCTTCGCATCTGTCTGACGAAGTCAAGCGTCGCTTCTACAAGAACTGGTACAGGTCGAAGAAGAAGGCTTTCACTCGCTACGCGAAGAAGCATGCTGAGGATGGCGGCAAGTCCGTTGCCCGTGAACTCGAGCGTATCCGCAAGTACTGCACTGTCGTCCGTGTCCTCGCCCACACCCAGATCAGGAAGACTGGCCTGCAGCAGAAGAAGGCGCACCTCATGGAGATCCAGGTCAACGGTGGATCTGTTGCCGACAAGGTCCAATTCGCTCAGGGTCTCTTCGAGAAGCCCGTCAGCGTCTCTTCCATCTTCGAGCAAGACGAGAACATCGATGTTATTGCCGTCACCAAGGGCCACGGTTTCGAGGGCGTCACCCACCGTTGGGGAACCAAGAAGCTTCCTCGCAAGACTCACAAAGGTCTCCGCAAGGTTGGTTGTATTGGTGCATGGCATCCTTCGAAGGTCATGTTCTCCGTTGCGCGTGCTGGTCAAAGTGCGTCACAAAGTTTACGCAGCTGTAATGTTCTTCTCACCTATCTATCTATTCTTCAGACGGTTACCATCACCGTACGGAGCTCAACAAGAAGGTCTACCGCATCGGTGCCGAGGGTGATGAGGCTAGCGCTTCGACTGAGTCCGATATCACCAAGAAGCCCATCACACCCATGGGTGGCTTCCCCCATTACGGTGTCGTCAAGAACGATTTCCTCATCCTCAAGGGATCTGTTCCCGGAACCAAGAAGCGTGTCATCACCCTCCGCAAATCGCTCATGGTCCACACCTCCCGCCGTGACTTGGAGAAGGTTCAACTCAAGTTCATCGATACCTCCTCGAAATTCGGCGTATGTCTTTGTTCTTGTAGAAAATACGCCTTCGATACTAATCAATGTTGGAACTCTAGCACGGTTCATTCCAAACCTTCGAAGAAAAGGCTGCGTTCCTGGGAACGCTCAAGGCCCGTGCTTGATTGTTTCTCTTTTACTTTACCTACTCCTCGCTTTTTTGTTGTACCTCCCCGCATGCTCCCACCGCACCATCATGCTTCTAGTATGAATATAACATGTCATATGATCCACAGCCGCTCACTAGAGGGCAGACCTAAGCAGACCAAGTGAGATAAGCGTATCATGAGATGCTTGAGTGAAATAGGAACTCCAAAGAGATGTCCTGCATTTGCTGAGATTACGGTGTTTACTCATTGGCTGCAAAGCGTGGGAATATGATCATGATGTTCGAACCTGCTGGCTTCTGGATAAAAACTTTGCTGGAGGTTGCGCGATTTGTGCAGGTCGTGACAGTCGTTTGCTTGCTTCTGCGCGTCCTCAGACGTCCATCTTGACGCTGTTGTGCTGTAGACTGCGGTAAGACTATCCCCGACCCATATGCCATTTCTTTCTTTACAATTTTTATTAGGATGATTCCTTGTGTTTTTGATGCTGAGAGCGTCCTCGCTGGGCCTCAGTTTCCCTTTACCAACTATCTTCGCCCTACACCAATGTCGCAGGCTCTACGGAGTCAGGAGCAAGCTGGATCGTGCTCGAAATGGTCGCAATGTTGCGACCATGTCGGCTGCTTTCCAGTCTACGCTGTCCCACTGTTCCGAACACGAAAACGACGGAAAAGCTCGCGACGTGGCTGCGACACCAGTCTCTCAAGCTCGCAGTGGGGATGGTACAACCCGTACGTATCCTGCCTCCTCGGAAACTGTGGACAGCACGCGCGTATATGTGCCACCTGGACCGACAACCGCCGACGATGTCAGCACAACAGACAAAGACCAGACTGCAAAGTTTTTCGCACTCATGGACGAGGAACTGAAGCTAGCGAATATCAGCCTCGAAGCACTCTCCCTCTCGTCGTGGATTCCTCCTGTCGCCGGGCAAACTCAGAAGAGCAGAGTTCCTGTAAAGCCAGTAGAGATATCCAATTCTCGCCACGCTCCTCTCACGGCACTCATCTCAGAACTCCGAGTCGCATACCAACAGCAAGAATCACCAGAGAGTATCGAGGGGCCCCATTTTTCGGAGACAACTATAGACGCGAATGTAGACACTTCGGAAGCAGCAGAGCCCTCAGTAGGGGATATAGACGAAAACTCGATGGACCCGTTGCCTCCGCGCGACACCGCCGCGCAAATTTGGAAAAACCTTCACATCCTTGGGACAACTCCTACCTCCGACGAAGCGTGGAATGCATACGTCTACCTCCTCGACGTCATATCCGAGTACCCTCTCGTACAGACGCACGTCCCGCAAATCCCATTCTCTCATCTCCACCGCTTCTGCCGCGTACTCTCGCGTGCGCGGCCCAAAACCCATCGCCAATACCTGCGCTTGCTCTCGGTGATGACGTACACAAAACACTGCGGTGGCACTCTACACCAATTCGAGATCAATGCGCTGATCGACCTGGCGGGGAAGGGCCTGCGGAAGATGCAGCCGGAGACGCTGGAGAGCCAGCTGGGCGTCTTCACTGACATCAGAGCCGGGCAGCTGCCAGGCGCGTCGCTTTATGCGCTGGAGGACTGGCAGCAGCCCGCGGGTCCGGCGTTCCAGCCCGACGTCCTCACGCTGACAAGTCTGATCACCTCTGCCGCACGCGCGGGGAACACCATGACGCTACGCGAGCTGGTGCTGCTGATGAACAAGTTGGGGCTGACGCCGAACCGGGTGACGCACATCGCGATGCTCGCGTACTATGTGAACAAGGACGACATTCACGGGCTGCGCGCGACGCTGCAGAGGATGCGCCAGTTGGACCTTAACCTCCGCGTGGAGGGGTTGAATGCTTGCATGCAAGCGTACAGCAAGCTCAAGAAGCTTACAGTCGTGTTTATGATATACCGCCTGCTCCGGCACAATATAGTCCCCGAGGAATATAGAGGCAAGAACGACATCTTCGAAACGACCGCGCAGCTGGAGGAGGAATTTATCTTCGTCGAAGCAGATGACTTGCCGGACAAAGTTACATATACGCTGGTCATCCAAATCATGGCGTATCATGGCCAATTCCGGGCCGCCATGGAGGTCTTTCTTGACATGCTTTCACGGACGCAGGCTGAACCACCTCTTGAAGTGGAATCCGCCGCCGCGCCCGCTGTCAACGACGATTTCCAGCCCACGTTCGCTGTCTACCGTGGCATCTTCATCGGTTTCTGCCGACACGCCGTCCATCCATACGAGGTTGCTAGACGCCAGGCGGACGACTGGACCCTGGCCAACTTGCGGGAAATCTTCCAGCGCTTCCTGACCTTGCCACCGGATCTCCATCTTACGCAAGCCGAACTGTGGGTCGTCATGTTTGCGTTCGCGAAGGCGAGTGACTGGGATATAGTCGAAATGCGGGATGCGTGGGTCGCGATGGATAAGCGGTTCGGCATCAGGTTGCTCAGGCCGCATGGGAACAGCGCGCTCGTCAAGTTGAAGCGGCGGCTCTTCCCTGACGTTGAATGATTGGGGATGTCGCTTCAAACACAATGGTCAACCCTCGAATTCCGTACACAGCGGTTTTATCCGTGCATTTTCATTTCCTATCCAACGCCGGTGTTATGCGTATCATTGTCCTGCTCCAAGGAAATCCCGTACATATTTACATCTATATTATACATCTTATTCCGTTGGTGCTCTACACGTTGTAATTACGGAGCCGTCCTAAAATCACATTAGAAATCCAATTATGTCTCATGTGCCTTCCTCCATTCGAAGTATTCACCCCAGGTGACACTGACCCTGCTGCTCTGGTATCTCTCAAGCGTTATGCTGCGGCGCAGGTCCTCTGTGATACGCCCGCGCCACCCGGCCTTGTGAATCGCGCTGTCGATGGCTTCCAGCTTGTCCCAGCCTTGTTCGGGCATGACTTCAGGAAGGTAGCACGCGCGGAATGAATGGCGGGATGACACCTTCGGAAGACTCGGCGATGAAGAGGCGGGCGATGGCGTCTCGGACGCAGAGCTCGCGAGCAGTGAGGGATGCGGGAATGTTATGCTGATCCCATGCACGCCGACGGTCCAGTCGAGGTACGACGCCGCGGGCTCGAAGTCGGTGAGGAGCGAAACGCCGCACTGCAGGCGCTCGAGCTCGCTGCGTTCGATCTTGTGGAAGCGCGTGTCGCGGAACGCGCTGACGAGGGCGTACTCCGCGAGCCCGTCGTGCAGCGGCATCGGGGAGAAGTTGCCGATGCACCCGCGCAGGTGCCACTCGCGGCCCTCGCGCTTGTTCCATGTTATGAACAGCGGGCTGGGGCGGATTAGATTGGGAGTCGCTGATTGCGGGATCGCGTGCGCACTCACTATTTCTCGTCTGGGAAGCTCGGCGCGATGGGCGCCGCGTGCGTGAGGCTGCAGTAGAGGGTGTCGAATGCGTGAAATGCGTGCTCGCGGGTGCAGGCGTCATTCTGGGGCGTGGTCGGCGCTGGCTGAGGCGGGACAAGCGACATGATGTTGGTATATCGGTCGAGATGGTATTGGGTGCGTGCCGCCGTCTGGGTATGCGGGGTATGCAAGGTGCAATGATGGTCAGGCGCTGGCACCCGTGGGGTTATAAAGACGCAATGGACTATACATGAATCTAAATAGACCCGAGGGGGCAGTCATCGACTCATCGACGAGGGTCCGGCACAGACGCCGGTACAACTACAGAGCCACGCCCGATTTAGACCCATCGATCGAGCACACCTTTTGCTGTGCTGCAAGATAAAGAGTTGAAAGATAAGATGCATATCCTACGACGCGCCCTACGGCGCGGACATGGGTACTAATAGATCTGTAGATATAAAATAGACAAAGGCCTACAGTGATAGGCGCGCAGCTGGAGCCTGGGGAGAGCAATGGCAATAGTGGTTTGGGCCATCGGGCAGAAGTGTGGGGTTCAGGCGGGCATAAGTCGTGACGTGAAGCAAAAGGGACATGGGGTAGTGCTGGAGGGAAAGCAGAGAGAAAAAATGAACATGGGCCGAGACAGATGTGGAGATGGTATCAAAGAAAAATGAGTGAGACAGGGGATAGATGAGCGATCGAGAAAAAAAACACGGGAAGGAAGCAAATAAGTCAGACTAAATAGGGAGCGGAGAAGACGAATGAGGGGGATACAAGACGATGGAGGGATAGGTGAAAAATGGGGGCTGGGAAGACAACCCGCGCCGCCACATGGCAGGTGCTAACAGCAGGCCCAGCTGCCTGACCGTTGAGGTTTTTCCTGCGCGACGTCGGTGGCCTGGTCGGGCCATGTCGACAGGCTGTCGCGAGTTAAGAAAACGCTATCGCGCTTCCTCAGCTCGTTTTCCTTCTCAATGATATCCTTGCGGATTATAATTGCGGAAATAAGATGCTCGAATAAGTTTTGAATACCTGGCGTCAATGATTAATTATAATACGGAAGCGGAGTGACGGGCGAATAAGCTACGCACCACTATTGTCTTTAGCAGATACCTCGAAGAGCTCCATGCCCTTGCTTAGGCCCCACTCGTCGGAATCCTCGTCGTCTTCGGCCTCTTCCTCGATGCTGTTACTGCTGTTATCATTATGATCATTCCAGCCAAAATGGGAGCCAAATCGGGAGGACTGGGGTGTTCGGGTACCTGCCGTGCTGTTGGTGGTGGAACGGCTGAGGGAGCCGGTTGCGCGCGGTCGGATCTGGGCGGAAGTCTTGCTGCGCTGAAGAGCCGAAGAGCGATTGGGCGGGAGGTCGAGATAGGCAGGGCCCTCGGGCGATACGGGTGGCGTGGGGGATGCAACAAACGGTGGCGAGCGGAGACCGGGGAACGAGGTGAAGCGTGGGCGAATGTAGGACAGGGTAGACGGCGTCGGTGGTGGTGGGGGCGCCGGAGGCTTCGGGGGCGGAAACCACTTGTGCAGTGAGAGGCGGGCGAGATCAGAGGTAACCTGTCGGTGGTGGTAGAGATCCGCCTTAGAACCAACGATGTAGATGATGAGGTCTGGCGGACAGTTCTTCTTGAGCTCTAAGCCCGAAGAGACGTTAGCAGCGATCTGATGGAGCCGAATTAAATCAGCGTACCTTCCAGCCATCCTCGAATGTCTTCGAACGTGGATGCGTTGGTGATATCGTACAGAAGGAGAGCCGCGTTAGCACCTAGCAAGCGTTGTTCGACGTGGCTTCTGAGAAGTAATAAAAAGCCTGGACACACCTCGGTAATACATGGGCGCCTGGGCGGATGGTTAGCGCAACGCAGACGGATGAAAGAAGAGGCCGACATACCATGCTCCTGAAGCGCTCCTGGCCAGCAGTGTCCCAGAGCTGCAGACGGACTTTGAGGCCGTTCACGTAGACCTTTTTCGTGACGAAGAAGGCGCCACTGGTGGAGGTGGTGTTCTTGGGGTCGAATTTGCCCTGGGTGTAGCGGTAGAGGAGACTCGTTTTCCCGACGCCTGTGGCACGGGATGAGCGGGGTGCTGGCGACGTGGGTTGGACGTACCAGAGTTGCCCATGATGACGATCTTGCTGTCGATGCCATTGTCGAAGCGGGGGCGGGCGTAGGGGTCTGGGTCGGCGTAGGTGTCCATGGGGACGAAGAGAGAGGGACTTGCCCAAGCCGCTTGGGCGTTCAAAGACAAGGAACGGCCGAACGCCAAATCGAGATTTGTGCCCCTGACGTCCCGCGTGGGACTCACTCCCGTTAAGGCATTCTCGGCGGATGTGAATGTGGCATCATCATTCAAACACATGTACAGAGCCGTAGACTACTCTACAAATCCCTACTCCTGCGACACAACCGGGAACTCGAAAACAACATCCTTCCCTGTCAGGCGGCGGTATACAGATGAGAACGAGTCGAGCTTGTACTCCAGCGAAGTCGCGTCTTTTGAGTCGAGCAGCCTACATATATCTCCATTAGCCCCGTTCGCTATCATTTCCATGCCACTCACACTTTCAACAGCTTGGAGCCGTCAACGGCGACACGGGTCCTCTTGCCAACAATCTCGGTGGGGAAGACGAGGTCCTCGAGGATCTTCTCGTGGACGCTGGTGAGGGTGCGGCTACGTGGGCGCTTCTGTAAGACGCGCGAGTTGCGGGTGGGCCTGCGGAGCATCCGGCGCTGCGCAATGAAGACGACGTGGCGGTCGGAGAATTTCTTCTCGAGCTCGCGGGTCAACCTAGATAAATTTAGTACCATTGTCAATTATTATCCAACTGCAATATATATCAAGCCTCCAGACGCTCACCTCTGCTGGATCTTGTGGAAGGCCTTGAGCTGGGGGACGGGGACGAAGATCACAATCGCCTTCTTTCCGCCACGGACATCGACCTCACGGGCAGCAGAGATCTGGAGAGCGCGGAGCTCAGTTTTGAGTTCGGGGACATTGTTTTCGAGGTCAATCAGGGCCTGGGCGACGCTGGTCTCGGTCTCATCGGGAGGGGTAGTGGGGGCGTTCGCGGTGCGCTGGATCTTGGAGGTGATAGTCGACATCTTGATGTAGTGCCCTGTACAACGTCCAGTCAACATCCAAAATCCATTTGCTCCATCCATCCCAATTCCTTCGCCCTATCCTTCCTGATCTCTTCCAGCCGTCCGTTTCCATCCTACAAATGCATTGGGCCACAAAACAGCAGAGATTCGACTCACCAGACCTTTTGACGACGGCGACGACGGCGAATAGAGACTTTCTTGACACCGAACCGAATTGGATCACAACAACTGCAAAGACCCCCGGCCGGAGCGGCCCGATTCCGGCGCCGTCCACCGGTCCCGGAGACCACCTCATTTATCCGTCAGCGCTAAAGAAGGCCTCCGCCACAACATTCATTCTGCTCTGCGGTCGGGGCTGCGGAAACACCGGCCTTCTCGACTGCATTCTACGAAAATGAACAATCTTCGCGAGCGCTCTTCTGTCCCCAATCTCTACGAATGCGTAACCGCACTGCTCGGGCTACCAGTCTCCCGGCCTCTGAGTGAATGATCCAACTGACGCACAGTATCCCCGGGACTAGAACATTGCTCATCTTTACGCCTTGATGCTGGACGATCCCGTAATCTGTGTTCCCCATCTCCGCAGACTATACATAACTTCATGCAAGTCAGCGTTGATGCTCGTTCAGGCGATACCTAGCGCAATTACTGAGCAACGAGCGTCTTCTCTCTTCCCTAATTCTGTTATCTATGGACATCTGTGCATCGGCGTCGGCCGCAGTTCGACATAGAAGTCAAAACTGGTCTTGCATGTTTTCATGTGCCTACTTTCTCTCACCTTATCAGGTTTTTAGGCCCCGGCACGTCAGTGAATAGCGACACGGTCTTGATCCGAAGCGTAATAACCAGCGGAAGGAGTTATTCATCTCTTTGAAGAGATATTTCTGCACTTGAACTCGCATCTCATATGTCATTAAAAGTAGCCTCATGACCATTCATATCATTAGCTTTTAGTGTATGAGAAGTTCCCATATCCTCATGCAGATTCCTCTCGTGTTTTTTTGTGCTGCTCGATCCATTTCGTCTCCTCAGCCCCCTTCGGCAGAACGACAAACGATAGACAGCCGTCTTTGATCTGCAGGCCATCCATTGGCTCCCCTTCCTTTGCCTTCGCCGCGTTACATACATCCCGTAACGTCATTTTCTTCCCCACTTTTAGCAATCTCTTGCGATAGGTCGGTGCGTATACTACAAGGTTCCCAGCAATATATTCGCCCTTCTTATCCCATTCGGGCGGTGGCGCCTGTGGTGGAAACATCACGTCGATGTGTGCCACAAAAGTCGTATCTTCCACAAAGTCAGAGATGATGTCGGAGGTAGCGTGTTGGGGGTATAAAAAGAACACGGGAAGTACGAGAGTAGACCCAGTGGGATCGTCGGTGTCAAAATGCGGCGCAACTGGAGCCACACTTCCACCAGGTTTGCTGAATATGATAAGATTGCGAGCCTACAGGGTTAGACTAGAGATTAGCGATTGTCCTCGGGCAGAGGTGCGCATACGCCTTGCATACCCGGAGTGCGACTTTCATCGCCAACTTGGCGTCTTCCTCCTTTTTGATTCGCTCCTGCTTCTCGCGCTCCACTCGCTCGAACTCTGCCTTCAACTTGAGTCCGCGCTGTTGGATCGCCTTTACTGCAGCATTATTCGGGTCATACGAGAGGCAGCGGCTGCAGCAGTCCTCGGCTTCGTCGTATCGCCCGAGGCTTACGAGAGCCGTGGCCGATCGATAAAAAGCTTTCGACGATTTTGGGTTGATGGACAACGCCTTTGAACAATCCCTCAGCACCGATCCGTAGTTTTCTGGGCGAGGTGAATCGGATAAATATACTCTCGCTGTTCAGTGGGAAAACGCGGCCTCACGGAGCTCCAGGTTACACGCTGCTCTATTGCAAAGCAGAGCTTCCAGAATAGACTTGTCGGATGGTTTCGTGTCGACACCTTGGGTATAGAAGCCCAGCGCTTCGCGATACCGCTTGCCGACGAAGTACTCGTTGCCTTGCTCTTTGAAATTTTGGGCGATCTCTGGGACAAGCAATTCAATAGGCGCGCGAGAAGGTCATGGGGTAGAGCATCTCACCCACCATCCGGAGTCCCCTCGTATATCAGACTTTGCAAAGCGGAGAGTGCGGTGTCGTTCGCGTCGTCCTCAGGTAGCGATTTCATGAATAGAGGAACCGAATCAAAAGCGGCCAGGGCATCTGCCTCAGTCATCTTTGGCTTTTGGGTAGGTCCAACAAATGGGGTAGACATTGTGGCAGAGTTTGGCAGAGGTGGTCGTGAATAACGATGGAGATGGCGGACGGAGTGTTGACGGTGACGGTGCTGCAATGATTTTGCTAGGCATCTTATCTTATCTTTCGGCAACTTCCGATAGGGCAAGATCAACGCGACCTTAATTATGGTAATTTACGCGCGACCCGACCCTCGCCTCTTCAACTTGCACGTCCATCAACGCTCGTCTAATAATAGCCCTGTTGAAGCTTCACGGCAAGTTCAAATTTTGTTTGTATATTGCCTACTCCTGGCTGATCTATCCACATATACAGACATAGTTTCGAAAGGCGTGCAGCCTGCATTTTCTAACTTTTAGATGTTGGAGCTGAAACCTTTGGCGCGATTCTGCGTACCATTGCGTAATGTCATGCTTAATTTCATCATCAAAGTCCAGCCACGATTCCTCCGCAGTTTTAGAAATGGATTGTCATCTGTTGTTTGGTCTGCTCCGCAGCAATGAGGGGCTTAAACCTCGTTTTCGCCGTCTCTGTTTGATACCTACCTCCCGGAGCTGCCAACTTTATGCATCTCAAAGCATTCTCAGGCTGGCTGCTTTTAGCGCCCGTTCTGGGGTCTGCACTCGCAGGGCATGCCGAACAAGAAGTCTTAGCAGGGTGGGATTCTACTCTTGAAACAACCGAGCAGGTGCCCATTGAAAGGCCCCACTTCCCCCCTCATCGCGGACCTGCTGAGTCTACCGGCACAATCTACCAAGCCCTTGCCAACGATACTAGGTATGGGTTTGCATTAGGTAGTTTCGCATGCGACTCATGTTATATGAATCAACAGGTTTACTTTGATCACCAAAGCAATCACCTTTGTCGAGGACATAGGCGCATTGCTAAATGACTCTTCTGCGACGTATGTCAATGTCATGTCGGCGTCAAGGCCGTTCGCTGATTATTTTGCGCAGCCTGACTTTCTTTGCGCCTCCCGATGCGGTCCTACGGCCTCCTCCAGGTTCTCCGCCTCCGCCTCACAAAAATGTGACCCCATTTGACGCGATCAGCTTCGCGGAAGGCGATGAGGATTCCATGTTAGCGTTGATTTCTCAATATCGGGATCTTGCCGAAGTCGCGCCTATGCTTGAGGAGCTGGATATCACTGCCGACGATGACAAGCGAAAGAAAATATTCAAGATCATTTTACGCGCAATCTTGAGTTACCATATCTTACCAGGAACTGCGTATGGTATCCCCGACTTGACGAAGAATGTAACGTACCCCACGAACCTCCGCATTCCTGGGGCTTTCGGAGGGGAACCTTTACGTCTGAGGGTTACTCACTCCATTTTCCCGCTTGCTGTTCATGTGAACTTCGTTACCAAGATCCTCCGTGATTTCAAGGCAACCAACGGTACTGGCCATGGCTTATTTTCATCTTACATCAACTGACTGATGACGTAGGCATTGTTCATGTCGTCAATCATGCTCTTCTTCCTCCTCCTCCTGTTTTCCAGGAATTATATCTAATCCCTAGCGTTTTCTCGACTTTCGTGGGTATTCTCTTTACTGTATCGTCTAGCCGTTCTGAAAAGTTTTTTTTTTCAGACGTCGGCTTTGCAGCGATCCAATCTCACGGATGACGTTGATCTGCGCTTTTCCCGTGGTCATGGCCTGGAGGGCACATCTCTCGTCACGGTGTTTGCTCCAACCAACAAGGCGTTTGAGGCCCTGCCGAAGAAACTTCAGTTCTTCTTGTTTTCGCCCTTTGGAGCAAGAGTATTGAAGAAATTGCTCGAGTTCCACATCGTCCCAAATGCGGTGATCCATTCGAGTGAGCACACGATATATGAATTTTGGTATCTCTCTAATGGCTTATTAAACATAGACTACATTCAGGGTGAAGCAGTTGCGGCGAGCCTAGATCTACCCGACCAGCCCCCTTTCGAGCAGTACGTCCCCCCTCCAAAAGTATTTACTAGCATGCCACTTACCAATGAACACTTTCAGCCCGCCCCCGCCAAAATTGCCCGTTCATGTAAAGCCGGTATTCTCTCGCAACCTCACTCTAGAGACTCTGTTCGAGAACCACACGCTCGCCGCCCACATCGTCCAGCATGAGGTCTCGTTCCCCGGTATTCCCGGCCACAAGAAGCCTTCTATCATCAACACCAAGATTTTCGTAAACGGTGGCCGCCCCGCCATCGTAACGGACGTCGTCAGCCTGAACGGCGCTATTCATGTTATCGACAGACTACTCGATCCCAGGAAACAGCACCACAAGCACCATCACAAACCACCTCACCATTCTGGTCCTGATCACGAACATCCTCCACCTCCCTTCCATCCCGACCACGAACATCCTCCTCCTCCCTTCCATCCCGACCACGAACACCCTCATCCCCCCTTCCACCATGACCATCATCGAGCTGTCGATTTCATGCCGGTCTTCGCTGGGCTGAACGGCATTCCCACCGGGCCCCCACCCGGCCACCCAGGCGCGCGTCGGGGCCACGGAAAGGGACCTTCAGAGCACGGGCCCGGAGACAATCATGATGAGCATCCGTTCGAAGGCAAACACGGGCATGGACACAGGCACGGTGTTCTACATGATGAGCATAGGCCTGAAGGGAGATTCGACAGGCACATGCATGGCGATGACCACGACGAACATAGGCCTGAAGGGAAATTCGACAGGCATATGCATGCCGATAATCGCGATGAACACAGGCGCGAAAGGGGACACGACAGGCAACTGCACGGCGGCGATGAGCACAGGCGCGGAGGCAAACACGACGAGCATGTGCGCGACAATCACCACGATGACAGACGCGAAGGGAAACCGGACGGCCCCCGTAGGCGCGAAGGGAAACGTGATGACGAGGTCGACGAACGTCCTCGTGGAGAGCATCATGGATACCCGAAGCGTCCTCATGAACCCTTCGGAGAGGCGAGGCATGACATTTGGGCGGACTGGGAGACCTGGTTGCCTCAATGGGCAGAGCAAGATTGAAACTGATATCGCGGGTCTGTTTAATAGTAATGCTTTCTCGTATTTCGCTCGCTCGGACTGTTATATATTTATAAAAATT
Organism: Hypholoma fasciculare; assembly: GCA_016801325.1. Taxonomy (NCBI): domain Eukaryota; kingdom Fungi; phylum Basidiomycota; class Agaricomycetes; order Agaricales; family Strophariaceae; genus Hypholoma; species Hypholoma fasciculare. Next base: position 32,104 of record JAEKIV010000021.1, read on the forward strand.
ATTCTGTGCTTCAGAGACCTCAATATCAATATTTTGTGCCCTTCGTATGAATGCTCAACACCAACTATCGTTCGATGATCGAACCAAGAATATTTGAGACTTTGTTTAGGATACTAATACAATAGACATAGAGTATGAACGAGTTGAATGGGTCGAAAGTTAGGCAGATGATAAATATTTCTCTGGAATGGGGGCCTCTGTTCCACAATATGTCTTGTGGTACTAGTACGTACCGTAGTGTCAGACAATTTGGGGAGCGACTGGGAGGTAACACGCACCTGCCAATCCTCCTGCTGACATTCTGGACTGCAATAGCCTACACAGCGACGGTGAACAATCAGAAATAGGATGATAAAGAACAGAGACAGAGACCCACGAGCTATCTTGCACTTTGAACACCTAAGCTTTGGGTGCCTCTCGCCGCAATCGGCGCGACATGCCAATTGATTTTCGTAATACGCTTTCATACCCATGTCCACTTCAATCATGAAGTGCTCGTCACCATCTTCAGCTTTGCGGTCTTCATACTCTTTCTTCTCTTCTTTCTCTTTAACCGCGAGTCGGGCGGCACGCTCGCTCAACCACGCTGTCAAATCAACCTTGTCTGCATCAGTCATACCACTCCAGGTGACTTCGATGTCGGGGAAATCCCAGTGCTTTTGCCACCAAATACCTTTGGCGACCGCAGCGCCTTGTGCGCGGATCCAGTGGTCAACGCCTCCCCATTGGGAGCCGAGGTCAGAAGTGGAGAGAGGCGTCCACTTTCCGACAGTGGAAGGGATTTCAGGGTCATGTTCGATGCGGTAGCGCACACCGTGCTGCGCAAACTCTCCATCTCCATTGATGAAACCTATCTACAGATTGAAGTTAGGAAGTAGAAGAGATACGGACACATCGGTAGACATAACGCACTTCAACATTATAGCCATGTCGCGTCACATACACGTCGCTGACATAGTTTATCTTTGTGTGAACGCGCAGATAGAAATCATGCGTTCCGGAATCATCAAGGAGCTTTTCTAGGAGTTGTGGGCGCCCAAGGCGATACAGGAGAGTTACCACCCCACTGGGTCCGGTGATTTTAGGTGATTTAGGATGCTGCCCTTCCTCATCAATACCGGATTTGATGATCTTGGGGTAATCTTCAGGAGTTGAAGCTGGGAGGAGCTCAGAGTCGACGAAGCGAATCTGCGCAAGACAGTGTCACTCGCATGCTGGACGGTGTTGAGCGATATACTCACTACACCGTGCATTGTACCAGTTGGAGGTTGTGGGTGGAGGGCATACAGAGCCCCACTGGAGTGAAACTCTTTTAAGAACCATCGCCGTCCCAATTGCGCCCGGATTTGCCAAGTATAGCAATGGGCGGGCGCTAACTAGGCTTCCCCTGCCGGACCGAGACACAGACCCAGGCTCGGGCCGATATCGGTGTCATAGTCCGCATGTGACCGCTGGGCCTCGCACAGGCCTCGTTCGCGACTCGCTCGTTCTCCAATTTCTGAAAGTCCTTGCTCTCCGCTTGATGTGTCGGGATAATTCACGCGTGTTCCAATGCGTGCTTTGAAAGGACTGGTTCGAGCGTTAAATGACAGTGGAAGGTTTAGATACAAGGTTCGATCATTCTGCACAAACGCTGCGGACGCGCTAAATTGCCCAGTCCTTCAGGAACCAGAAGATGTCGTAGACTACTTGGTTGTCGGTGGAGGTGCGTCCTAATGGTATATTCAGAATTGAAACGTTTCGCTCATTGAAGAATTTGGATAGGCGTTATTGGACTCGCGATCGCACAGAGGTTGTCGCAGCGATTCCCAAGCAAATCGATATACCTTGTTGAGAGGCACACACGAGCCGGAGAAGAGACGAGGTATGAGAAAGCTACTCAAAACATCTGCAGCTTATCAAATACTTTTCCAGTTCTAGGAATTCTGAAGTAATTCATTCAGGTATTCTACGAGTCTCGTGAACCGGAAATCCTCACCAAATATTCGACGTAGGCCTGTATTATCCTCCGAACTCCTTAAAAACCAGCCTATGCCTACGTGGACGCGACTTGATGTATGAACACTGTAAAACCCATAACGTACCCTTTCAACAAGTTGGGAAACTCGTGGTTGCCACGCGCCACCAACAAGCCTATGTTCAAGGGCTTCACACCAAATCTATGCAGCTCAAATGGCCCAAATATTCTTCGGGCCCTGGATCTCAAGAATCAAAGTATGCCCTCCCAACACAGCTGCTATCTGGAGAAGAAGCTAGATCCATGGTACCTGATTTATCGGAAGAGATTGTGGCTGCACTTTGGTGTCCTAAAACTGGGATTGTCGATTCTCACACTTTCATGGAAAGTCTAGAGAAAGAAATTTCGGAGTCGACGGAATCGGAACTCGTCTACGCCTCAGAGGTTGTTAGAATCGACCCGTATACACGTTCAAAGATAAACAAGTCTGCAGAAGAGGGCTGGGTTGCTCAAATAACTACTGAAGGGGCCGACCCGTATGCACTCCTGGCTCGAAATCTCGTCAATGCATCCGGCCTTTCGAGTGTTATGGTCCTCAATTCCATTTTACCGAAGGGGGAGCGCCTCCCTATGTATTATGCAAGGGGTTCATATGCTTCCTATCATGGCCCCGGTGTATCCCAAGTCAAGCATCTCATATACCCTTGTCCGTATACGGGCCCAAACGCTCATGCTTTTGAATCACTTGGGACTCATCTGACAATGGACCTCCATGGAAAAATCCGGTTCGGACCTGACATCGAATGGATAGACATTCCGGACTCAGAAGTATTGGGCACCGAAGAAGATAGCGAATTCTGGACAAAAATGCTAAAGCCGGATGATTCACGCCTTCCCGAAATTCATCAAGCTGTGACAAGTTATTTGCCTGGCGTGGTTTTGGAAGGCCTGCAGCCAGACTACGTTGGGATCAGGCCGAAGCTCATTCCTGCTGGTGGAGGCTTCCAGGATTTCTTCATACGGACAGACTACCCAAGTACCGACGCGGAGAACAATCACAAGAATTTGATGGTTAGTTTGTTGGGCATTGAATCTCCCGGCCTGACTTCTAGTCTCGCTATCGCTGAGAGAGTTGTTGAAGACGTCTTTCAAGGGGGAGGGAAAGTCATGTAGAGAAGAGAGCCAATCTATTTACCATTGCAGATATATAACACCAGAACACGAACTATTTATGCGCGTGCTTTGATTTTGGGTTCCCAAGCGTTGTACTTGGGGGCCACAGTGTTGTATGGTTTGTATGCTCCCCGGGTACCCGTCAAATTCTCGACGTAGCGCTTGAGAAAGGAATTAAGTAAAAAAAAAAACTCGTTAAGAATATACAACTACTGACTGCTTGCCAAGGAGGTGTCAGGTTTTGCATGACAGGGTCACTCGAAGGAGGTTCGGTGCGAATGTGAGATATCCACGAGTGCCATTCAGGAGGAACTTGAGTTGCATTGTAGTCGTGCTATTGGTCGGTATACTTAGTTTGTGTCCCACAAGGTAGAATTTGAAACTAAGTGACCTGTGCAAGGTCCACCCATCGGTGGCGACCTATATGAGAGCGGACCAATTAACAAATCCATTGTGTAGGGATATTTCGGGTCGACAAACCTGGAACTTCCTCCTCGGCGTTCCTGTTCTCGAAGTATCTGTTGCCGAATCTAGGAAGGTATGCTGTTAATCCCCCCAGGTAGAGCACCTCCGGACGTCCCGACATACTGATCTTTGCCAACATATGTTCCAGATTTGGCGTCGCAGATATACTGCATCTGCCTCCACCACTCCCGAAGTCCCACCCGCTGTATGCTTCGGATTGTCCGCTGCAAGGACACCATGTCGTGTGTTGAGTATTTGGTTAGAACAGGCTGGGTCCCCGAACGCCGTCCAATCCACTGGAAGTTTATTTGTTCCTGCTTTGTTTGAGGGCAATCGCGGTCATGCGATGTGGCACTGACGGTCGCGCTCTTCTTCTCAACGCCCCCAACATGTTCCTCGGCACTCAACCAACGTGGCTGAGCTCTTCAATGCAAACTCACTGCTCGCCAACCTCGGATACATGTCTTGTCGTCGCTGTCGGAATATGTCACTCGTAATCCTCCTCGAAGTGGCAGACCTCAGCCTGAATGAATCAAGAGGCAGCAAATACACAATACACCTCGTTAAATGAGCCGGAATTAGCTGGGGCTAACGGACTTGAGCACTTCCGCTTTTATTGTACGGAACGAATTACATGTCAGCCTCCCCTGGACCTATATCTATGCCTGGCCTCTCCTTTTTTCTGGCGCCCTGCTCTTCTTCGCGCCTCCACACCCCACCCACATATACCTACAGGTTGGCCCCCTAGGCCTTCGCAACTCCAAAAATATCACCGATGAACTTCATCCTATCCTGTTTCAGATACCTCTTTGATTTTTGCTTTTTTGGCGTCTGCTCGTTCTTGATGTTCCTTGCTTTTCTCACTCAGGCCCCAAAGGCTGTCCAGAAAGCCGAACTCAGAACAATCATGATGTCGAGAATCAAAATTCATGGCGAGTTGACGCATGCACTTTCATACACCACTGATCCCACGGACTGACGCCCCCTCCAGACCAAGAAATTCAGACTAGTGCTTCTCACTTGCACGCTGGAGATTCCTGTGCAGATATCTTCTGCTCCAGAGATTTCGAAGACATGCAATTGAGTTCCCTCGTGAATTCAATTATGCTTGGTCGTGTGTCATTGGCTCACCTCTCTGGTACCAAGTTGTCTGGCGATATTTCGGGATGCGATATCAATGCTTTCAACAACTTTGATCGTCTGAAAGCCCAGAGCAAGAGGACCATTCAGACGTTGATTGAGAACCGTCGCCGATTGGCACAACGCGCGTGTAAGTTCCGGATATGTGGCACCGTACTGCATCTGATTTTCGTTGTCAAAGCTTCTGCGCGTATTCGGAAAGAACGCCAGAAGCTTTCTAATGCAGTTTGGAGGGCTCGTCGCTGTCGTTCTTGAAGTCTGGAAGGCCCGTTACTGTTGCTCTTGAAGTTTTGAACCCGTGCTGTCTTTTGCTTTTGACGAACGTTCCCTATAATTGCATTTAATCGATTCACCTTGACTGCATGTCTGTTGAACATCTCAACTTAAGCTTCGATGTGAATGCCAGAGCTGTCCCTCGACATCAGCTAACACATTCCCGAACATGATTTTCCCTTTCAGGAGAACATGAGGTGCGATGCCTGTGTCTTCTATTTTATTGGTGATCTGGGATAATATGCTCACGGTCGGTTGATCAAAAATCAAAGGTCGATCACGCATGCATTCACCAAGTACCGTTCCAGAGTCTATGCTATTCAAAGGCTAGTTTTTCTTTGCAAATAGACGCGATAACAAAACATTATAGAGAACACCTTCACAGGAAACCAGCAACCAGCAATACAAATAATTCACTAAGAACGATATGGAAATGGCAATCTCCGAGATATTTCCAGCTGAAACCCGCAATGGCCTGAACAACCTGACGTCTTTTTTTGATGTCTTTTCCTAATGTCAGTTCCCCGCTTTCCAGTTGCAGCCTTGCAGGCGCAGATTAGATAGGTGCGACTCCGTTATGTCAATCACCCGTCGCATAGAAACAACTCGGCGCAGTGGCAACCATGACCGTGGTCCTTTCGCTCCCTTTTGGTCTCACTGCGCCGTAGCCTCCGGATTTTTTTCTGTGTCACTGTGCGCCCTGGCTTGATGACAGAAATACCATGTCATGTGCACCCTGTCAGAAAGTGACGTTCAGCTGAGATGGCGTTCAGCACTCAGGCTTGCGGTTATTCTTTTTTCTGTCACTCGTTTCTCTGTTCACATCCTGGCTCTGGGAGCTTTTCTACGTTCACTGCAGGGTTGAAGCGGGCTTCTACGCTGCTGGTTTTGACACATTCGCTTGCCACTTGTCTGTCGTTTCTTGACTTGGGAGTTGGAGGGGATTTGGTGCGATGTCTGCTGGTAACGACAGCGTCGGTGCGTATGCGGGGTGCATTAGTCAAAAGCATAGATGAGATTATCTAACTTGCGTATTGTGTCTATTCTTCTGGGCTCACAGGTGCTGGAGGGCGACTGCCGATCAATATCGTTCGGGGTACGAAGGGGGAGTTGGTTCTGTTTTTGGTACTGAATATGTGGCCTTCACATTTTGGGCTCCCGATTATGCTCGCGCTGGTGTTGTCCAAGCGGGTCAAGCGCCACGCGACATTCGCGAATCTATGCGCTGCTTTTATCATTATTGGAATGTGAGTACTTGCAGAAATTTTGCCGTGACAAGTAGCACTAGCGCCTAACCTTGCAATTTTGCAGGTCGTCGAGCCTTTTGTGCGCAATTCGTCTATTTTTGTCGCGCAACCTCGAAACTGATAGTCCCGCACTATTGCAGAGTGTATGATAACAGAACGACGGGGCCGGAGCCAGGGAGGATGATTTGCTTGCTCCAGGCGTCGCTGCTGTACGGGATGCCAGCGCTGTGAGACTCTTCAATGCATGCCTGCACTGAAAGCTAATATGCTGCACGTCAAGCGCATCAACTGCAGTGCTCAGTCTGGTCCTACAGGTACGGGCCAGATATATCTGTGCTGATCATCAGCCTCACGCTCACACATATACGTGCCTTAGATGTATTTCATGGTCAAGGCGGCGTATGACGGGATACCGTATCTTGATGGTGATCATATCATCAGGCTCTGGATTGTGCGTCTAAAGCTGGGTCGTTGTCAATTTTGGTCTGATTGTCCCACCCTGTAGATGTTGGTAGGGCCATATATTGTGTTCTTCATAAATGTCATCGTCACTGCCGTGGTAAGTTCAACTTGTTTACCTTTGCCATGCTCTGTGAAACTGAAAATGTCGCTAGGTCGGGGCCGGTAATCCTTTGAACGTGTCTCGCGACCGGCGCTTCTTCTACTGCTCCGTAGAGTCGGATGCGCTGTATGTTCACACTCATGATATGATCTGCACTAACACTGAACTATATTGCTGCGATTCTTAGCACAAATACGATCACAACTTTCTCTGCTGTTGTCCTGTTGACAACATTGATTTTGATGGGTGAGTGGGATTGGAACAGAATCGAGAGATCTTAATATGATATGTCACAATCTGTGTTGGCGCTAATCTTGATCATCAGGGTACACAGTCTCGCTGCTATACCGGCGCATACGACTGGCAAGGAAACATGCTCAGCTACCTCGTTGGACGCTCGACCTTGACTTTCCTATCCGCATCATGGTGTTCGGGCTATATCTGATAGTAGCATTCAGGTGAGTAGCCGCTGTCGTTGTTGGATTTTATTTTTTTCTGTGCTTATCCGAGGACAGCTTGAGTATTCTTTCAACGACGTCGCCATCCAGCCCTGTCCCCGATCTTGTCATTGCATTTGGTATGTATTCGTCCTGCTCGATGTCGAGTCACTGCTCTTATGAATGAATTCTTAGCGGCAACGGTGGCTATTTTAATTTTTGGGACGCAGAAAGTGCGAACTTTGCTATCTTCTTACGGTCTGGTGCTTTGTGATCTGACTCTTGATATTCTGGTAGGACATGCTCTTCGCTCTATGTTTCTGGAAGCAGCGCCCGCCGGCCGATATTTCAGAGCCAGGAAAGGCGATGAACGTGAATCTGAAGAGCGCGTTTGACGGCGCAGCGTTAGACACAGCTGAGTCGGCGGCTGCGAGAAATTTGCAACGCAAGGGATCGAACAAGCCCCTTCCGCCACCGCCATATGATATCAGCCCGGTATAGGCAACTACAGACCAGTTCGGCGGTCCGTTTTGTTGCTCACTATTGTAGAATATTGAAGGACTGCTCTCACACACCATGTAGTGGCGTATTTATTTATTGTGTATCAAGAATGTAAATGTAGGCGACCTGATTATGGGCTATTGGAATAATAGAGGTATTGGTTCTGTAAACGTTAAACTTTACAAACATTTGCTTCGTTGCGGCGAGGATATAGCATAACCGAGGCAAACTTGAATGCAAAGCTATATATACAGGTACAAAAGTGATATGAGATTGATAGGTCCCAAATCAACACAGATGGATGATTCAGGTGATGTGGACATGTCATATTTTCAAAATCATCTGTCAGGGAGAAAAAAGGGGTCATTTGGTATATACATATAATAGGGTATAGCACATCCCCGTTAATAAGCATGGGATCGTGTTGCTTGAAAAAGGGGCACGAAGAGAGGTATCAGTGGAGTGGCCCGGCGTCAACAAGACCGATTTCCAGTGGAGTTTATGTGGTGCGCGCGGCCTGGTCTTCGGTAACGGGTATAAAGCGAGCAGCCTCGTTGGGAGCAGAAGGACCACGAAGAGCATTCAGTTTGACGTTGCGTTCCCGCTGTGATCATGATGAGAATCGAATTAGTTGTCTGCGATTATATAGCGACGTACAGTATGCTCATCGTTAGCTTGCATTGCATAATAAACCTGTGCTTCAATCTCCTCTCTTTCGCAGTGTATCTGTGCATATTTCTGACTTGAGAGCTAACGGTAAAAAAAAGTCAGCGGGAAGTTGAGCGACAATCAATGTTACAGACATTGAAATCTATTTGAGCCTGCTGAAGTTGACCAAGCGCGTTTTCATTGAAGCCGTCTTGCTTTAGGTTTTCTACCTTTTCGAGTTTAGCGTCCGCTTTGACAACCTCCTGATTATCTGTGAGTACGTGCAGGAATAGTTGTGGAGATAGATAAACCTTGTATGCCTTCTGCTCCGCCTTCTCTGTGCGGGAGAGGTCCTTGCTGGCTGCTTTGATGATTTTTTCCTCTTCTTTTGCCTCTTGAATAAGATCCTTTCTGGCTTGCTTGACGAGTACTCGTGGCGCTTCCATGGTATGTAGTGGGGATGTGTGCCACTGCAAAGGCTTATACCAAGCGCCTAATTTTAGAGCATGATGACGTCAGGGAACGTCATATGCCCACCACGCGCTGCGCAGTCGCAGTCACTCGCAGTCACCATGCCGCGTCCAGTCACGCCTGGAATAATTCTTGGCGCTATCCACGATTCATTTGGGGGCTGTTTTCTGCTCCACACAATTTTCCCGATCGGCCACAGGAAAACCTTTGAGCCTGCAGATCCATGCGCCATACCGGACTCGGAAACTTCATAATGGCTCCTAGCGCCATCTTGCTCCTCAAAGTATGGTCAACAAGTCGCGCGGTATCTTGAAGAACGGCCCGAGATATCGTGAGGAAGATGCCTCTTCGGAGAATCTACTATTCTCTTCGGATCCTTTCCATGCAGCCCACATCGAAACCACCATCGACCTTGGTATGCCACCCGTAGAACGCTTTGAAAAGAGCGAAAAACGAGAGCACGACGAGAGTGCTTTCGTCGAAATTGGCCTTGCCAATGAGAGCGACTGCGAATCAACCCATGAGGAACACCACCCCGCCGTCCACAGAGTTCAGTTCCCAGACACAGTGTCCAAAGCTCCTCCCTACATTCGCCAAGACACTGATGTGATGAGCACTCGGTCTGGTGCATCGTCGGTGTACGGTGGCGACGAAGACGACTCCGAAGATTACGACTGGTCTGACGAGGAGGACCTAGTAGACGAACAGGCAAAATTCAACAAAAAGCTCAGCTCGAAGAAAGGAATCCGGGCGTGGGGTCCAGCAAGGTTATTAATCCGCTTTCCTGTTACGTTATTTCGGCTAACGTTAAATATAGGATCATTTCCCTCCTCTTTTCTTCTCTCATTGGCTCTGCCTTTCTTGCATGCATTATCATCACGCCTGCACTTATTGTCCACTTCTACTGGTATAAGCCCCATCCAACCGAGTACCGCACGTACGTGAAGGACAACATCGAAGCATGGCTTTTCTGGACCGCTGCGAACCTAGTCATATCATGGGGGCTTGCCATGATCATTGACCTGTTCCCAGTTGTCCTCCGTTACTTCATCGCCGCTATTTGGGGTCATGTCTCCGAATCCGTGAAGGCACGCCTTGAAATCTACGAGTCAGTGAAGGGCACAGTCAAGCCTGCATTCTATGCGGGAAGTGCTTACGCGAGTTGGACAATCATCTTCCAGCACATATACAAACTCTTTGACGCTGGTGATAACACAAATAGTCGTGCTCAATATACTAACCGCGTGCGTGTCATACTATTATCCTGTTACCGCCTCTGACAAATTTACAGCTCGCACAAGTTGTTGAATTCTTCTTCTTCCTGATCATTGTCTGGCGCATACAAGCCATGGTATCTCACTTTATAGGTTTGTTTTCTTTTATCTACAATAAACATGTCAATTGAACGTGTATCTCCAAAGCGTATGCATTCCATCAAGTTGCATACAAAGAGCGCATCGCCGAAGTGGAGAATTCTCTTGTGGTCATCGAAAAACTCCGCCAGTACAAGCCCAAGAATCAATTTCGTCATGCACCCAATAAATCCGGCACCCGCACACCTACCTTTGGATGGATGACCCCGCTTTCAAATGCGCAGCACTATAATCTTCTGCATAGCGCCCTCCAGGAGACAACGAAAGGCGAACCGGAAAATCCAGCGGCAACTCGCACCAAGAAACACGAGCGTGGAATTTCATTCGAACCTCCCCCGATCAACCGGCTCTCCTGGCAGAACTCTTTTGAAGGCAATTCTCAAAGTGGTCACGGGCATAAGCGTGCCCAGTCCAGCTACGATCTGAATGAACATGAAACCGAACTCGCGGCAGCTCCCGAACTCAACGACGGTGTTACTGTCGAGCTGGAGGTGCTTCCGAACGAACCGGCTGCAGGTCAAGTCTTCACATCGGCTCCCGCAGTTCCCAGTCACCTAAACCCCCATCGTTATCCCCCGAACATGGACAAGCGCCCAAATTCACATGGAAGTTCCGATGACGGATATCATGCATATGGTTCGCCAGGTGGTGTTGCTGGAGCTGCGACAACCGCCGCTGAGGTGGTGGATGCCACAATTAGGCAGACAGCGAAAGCTTTGAAGACAGCAGTCCTGCACGATGCGAGAAATATCAAGGGAAACGCGGACGAACGTGGGGGGTTAGGATGGAACATACATTCAGCCCGTGAGGCCAAGGTGCATTTTCCGTGTACACATTTTCAATTGTATAATAATTTACTCTGTCGTTGGTCAATCTAGCGTTTGGCGCGCTCGATTTTTACCCGTTTCAAAGACCGCGGCCGTACCTGGCTCATCGCTGCCGACTTCTACCCAGCGTTTCCCGATCACGCCTCTGCAGAGGCGGCATTCAAAGTCTTCGACAAGGACTCGAACGGTGATATCTCTCGCGCTGAGATCAAAACCGCACTGCTCAAAATATACAAAGAGCGCCGTTTCCTTTCACGCTCCATGCGAGACGTCGGTGAGGCGCTGCGTACACTCGATCGGATACTTTTATGTGTGGCCATTGTGATCATGTTCTTCATCGCACTGAGTGTGTTCGGTGTCGAGGTGGGCGATTCGTTGACGAGCGTGTATACCCTCGGCATCGCGGCCAGCTTCGTCTTCAAGGCTTCCGCGAGTTCGGCGTTTGATGCCATCATGTTCCTGTTTGTGACGCAGTAAGTTTGGGCGCCTATTCGCGCGAAGGCAACACTGATCATCTTTTTCTATAGTCCTTATGACACAGGCGATCGTGTTTTAATTAATGGTGCGATCCAGTGAATGTGATAGGCACAGGGCAGTTGCTGATGATGTTCGTCTAGATCAAAATATGGTTGTCAAAAAGGTTGGCCTTTTTGCTACCGTGTTTTTACGTGCGGACGGCACGGAGACCTATTATTTCAACAGCCAACTGTTCACTCAATTCATGTATGCCCTATCATTTATGATATCAGTAGTGACTTATATCATCTCTGCAGTCTCAACATGCGCCGCTCGGGCAAGACATTCGAGAATGTGACCATGCAAGTTGCTTGGACTACATCGCTCACCAAACTCGACGCACTTGAGCGCAGCCTCAATGACTGGCTTTCGACAGAGGAAAATCGCTGGTTCGAGCCGAGCACGAACATCGTCCTACAGAACATCGCGTTCCAGCGCTACCTCGAGATCACGATCGGCATCGGGCACAACGGCAACTGGCAGGACTGGGGCCTGCACAACATACGCCGTACCGCGTTCCACGCCGCCGTACACTATTACTGCCGCGAGCTTGGGATCGTGGGCTACGAGGCGACGATGCCTATCGTGTACGCGGACCCGGTGACGCACACCTACTCACCTGAGGCAGCGACGGATGTGCTCTCACCGGCGCCCGCGTCGCCAACGCCGAGCTTGTCTCGCAGGGACGCAGAGGAGACGGAGCGCCAGGCGAAGGAGATGAAGCCTCTGCTTGGATTCTTGCCGCCGATTCACGATCGGTCGTCGCACTTGACGCGCGCGCGGAAGAGCAGGAATCGCAAGGCGAATTTGGGCGCGGGGAATGGCTAGGCTGCGCCTACCCCTCGCGCCTTGGTATCATTTGGACGGTTGATCCGTGGACATTATTTTGGATTTGGAGGAAATTGGAGAAGATATACGGACTTTGCGTGTTGTTTTGCTTTTCTCATGCTTCATTTGTTTGTAAAATGCCCTTCGTGAGGCTGGGCTTGCTTTCCTTTTCGGCTCCCTATCATTATCTCACATAGTCTGCTGCATGCTCCTACATACATACACATCATAGAATATAAATTGCATAGTTAGACTTAGATCGGCTTTGATGTATCGCTGTAGAAGTCGACGGAAATTATCTTGTTCCCATGAGGCTGTTTTGTATTAATTACGTGTCGATGGTGTAGACAAGTCAATCAGACTGACACTCCAAAGACACCCATACGCTTGGATCTTTACAGGATCCACAATGTCAAGTATGCAGTTTTTAAAAATGAGTTCGAGTAACTGATAAATGAAATTCGGGCAGGGCCATCGAAGCAGTCGCAATCCGGCCAAGTGACATTCGGACCTCGTCCCGAAGTCCTTGTCTTAAATTCGAGGAGAAGCAAGCGATATACACAGTTCATTTCCGTTGGATCAGCTTCTTAATCATACAACTTTCGCCATCGGGTAGTATACGTACAGGGCACACCAATAAGTACACATACAACAAGCGTTTGCGGTATAACTAAGTAGTCATTATTTCACTAGTGCGAGAAAAAAAAATTACAGAGCAGCGCGTGTCCGTCGCTGCGCAGGAGATGTAGTGTACAGAATCCAGAGGGGAGATGCGAAGAAAGTCTGCGTGGACGGACTAGAAGTGAGAGATAGGTAAAAAAAGGGGGGGCCAAGAACGAAGTAGTGTGTCGGCTGTGCGCTAAATGAGGTAAGCGCGGACGGGCAGGAAGCCAAAGCAGTGGCCGAGGGGAAGTCGGAGGCATTGCCTGTGCAAGTCGAGGGCACATGCATCGACCTGCAGGCGGTATAGGGCTCAGTCGGCGTACAGCACATGCTTGTCGGTCGCCTCCATCCACGCGCGCAGCTCGTCGTCCGAGTCGAGCCCGACAAACGTGTTCGTCATGCTGTCGCGGTACCGCAGGTTGAGGACCTCCGTGCCGAGGCGCGTCTGCACCTTCTCCATGAGCTCCGCGTGCGAGACCTTGGGGTGGACGCGGATCGCGATGAGGTCGTCCGCGACCTGGTTGAAGATCTTGATCTTGACGAACGCCGTCTGCGGGTTCGCGGCGGAGATCGGCGGCGTGTTCAGGTTCGTCGTCGCCGACGAGTGCGAGCGCGTGCGCGCGGAGAGCGCCTGCGACGTGCGCGACGCCTCGCTCGGCTGGTACCCGCTGTCGTTCCACCGGGAGTGCCCTGAGGCACCGCCGTTCGCGCCCGCGTAGCTGGTGTACGATTGGGAGTGCTGTTGCTGGTGCCGTGGGGGCGGCGGCTGCGGCGAGCCGTTCCGCTCGCGCTGCTGCGGGTGCTGCGGCGAGTTTGATCGTGACCCCGGGCCGTAGCCGTTGGAGGTGTTGAACGACGCGGACGAGCCTGATCGCGAGTGGTTCTGCGCGAGCGCGTGCAGGCGGAGGTTGTCCTCTGGGTTCCGCTGGTTGCCGTATGGCATGCGCTCGCGTTCGCGCTCGTAGCTCTTGCTCTGCGGCGACGGGGCGTAGCCTTCGTCTTCGTAATCCGAGCCGTCGCTCCTCCGCTGATCCTGCACCGCCATGCGGCCGAACTGCGCCTGGACGTCGTACCCATCTTCATTATCGTACGCATCTGCCGGCGTATCGTCGCCGCCGAACAGCGTCTCCATCGCATCGTGCCGTGGCTCGCCTTCATTCTCCACGTCCCCGGGTTTCAGAGACAGAAATCGCCGCACGACGGTGTGTTCGAGAATGTAGCGCCCGCCGGTGGTTCCGAGGTTGCACAGGGAATGCACGTATTCGTCGAGCTCGACCCGCCGCGTAGCCGTGAGCGCATCGTCGACATCCTGGGCGGGGCCAGGCATGTACGGCAGTGTGCGCGGCTCGGGCGGCTGGCGACCGGCCTCCCGCGGGAACGTGTCGAGCAGTGAGACTTGGAAGTCATAGAAGTCGTTATACTGGCGGAAGAGAATTAGATTTTTAGAAGGTGGGAGATCCGTCTCGCCGGGGCGGCTGTAGGGTTGGTATGCGGCGTCGATTCGGAACCAATAGTCATCCATCTCATAATGGAAAGAGACTACGTCCGCGGTGAGAAGGATGCCCTCTGGCAGGACGTCTGGCGACTGGGACCGTTGATCTGAGCGGGGCGGGGAGTTTTGGGCGATCGGAGGGGCGGGCGAGTTGTTGTTGTGCTGGTTGGGGTAAGGCGTTTGTGTGGTAGGTTCTTTCGGCGCGGGTGCGTCGATAACGCCCAGTGAGATGCTGTTTTGCTTGTACTTTAGCATCGCGCGTTTCCAGTCCTCGACCTTTGGCAGGTCGCCACGGTCCATGAGAGCGTTGACATCGGGTACAGGCTTTCCTGTTGCTGGGTCGTGTATTTCAACGAAGGAGACGGGAATCAACCCCGGTCGACCGAGGCGACCGATGGGTTTTGCGACAAACCATTCGCGGTTTGACTGCGCAACTACTGTGATTGCATCTCCGCGCTTGGCGTCGAGCTCATCGGCGCGCTCCGCGTTGAAGTCGTGCAGGACAATGGCGTAGAAAACCTGGGCTTTGGTGACCGACTCCTGCGTTTCTGATCGCGGGGACATGGGCGGGCGGGTGACGAATTGGGGCGCTGGACCAGCCTGCGATGCACGACTATTCCTGGATCGCAGAGTCAGTGTCAACTGCCAGAACGGCACGGCGCGGTACTCACGCTGCGGCATTTTTGGAAAACTCTTCGAACATGGAGCGCGGGACGAGGCCGCGAGCGCCTGATATTGGATTGTGGGCCTCGTACCAGGCGCCGGACATGTCTGCATCCCTGAGGACATAGAAGAAGTCGCCCTTGGCGAAGGAGAGCTCCTGAGGCGCCTGGGACTTGTAGTTTGAGAGGGCGCGGATTACTTTCTGGGGGGGCAGAATTGCGGACGGTGGCTTTGAGACGGACGGAAGCGGGACTGATATCTGGGGGCGGGAGGAGGACTCTCTGTTCCCGTTGAGGGACTTGCGGAGAGACTTCATCGTGGTGGTCATAACCAGAGATTCGACGGCGAGCACAATCGCACATACTTATCACCACGTGACCACAACAATTAGCACACCGCTTCTTAATTTATACACGCCCTCGTTGCCATCTGTCGCCTCAATTCGCGCTCCACCCCCGCGCTTCCGAGCCATTCAGGCGCCTCGCACACTGCAAATAGCCCTCTTCCCCTGAGAATCCGCGGGGAGGCGATCGTCGTGCGCAGCTGGCCAAGCCCTCTCGCGGCCGGCTCAGCGCAGGCTCAGTTGAGCCGGTCTGCCATCTCCACTGCGACCGACGGACGTGCGGGGGAGTACATCCGTCCTAGCACGACATTTTTGGCGTTGCTAACTGTAATGGTTACTGCGATCGACTGAATACAGATGAGATTGTGCCACGCAGAGCTGGGTATCACCATATGGTCAAACATTCGAAACAAGGTGCTCCTTGGATACCAGACTAGACTTGACTGAATTTGTGCAATGCTCGTCGCTTTTTTGGCGCGTTCAATGTGCCTTTGCTGTCGCGTGCACAATGCGCAAGTTGAAGAGATCGAGCGTGCGAATATTTGGATTGTAGGTATTGTTACGTAATTAAAGCGTTAGCAAACAAATCACATTACACAATTCACTGCCACAACTCTCTACAGACAGAAAGACAGCACATCGACTCTGCTCACGGAGCACCACTCGCCATGGCTGCACGAAAGCTACAAAGTCCGTCTTTCCCCACAATCCACATGCACCCCCCCACTGAGCGCTTTTCGTTTACTAGCCGAAATCGACCGGACGTTGAAGAAGGTCTCGGAGGGCGTTGAGCTCTTCGAGAGCATATACGACAAGATGCAGTCGTCGACGAACCAGACACAGAAGGAGAAGTCCGAACTCGACCTCAAGACGCAGATCAAGAAGCTCCAGCGACTGCGCGACCAGATCAAGACCTGGGTCGCGAGCAATGACATCAAGGACAAGTCGGCGCTGCTCGACAACCGGCGCCTGATTGAGACGGTGAGTACGCTTTGCATATCCTGATCACCCCGTCCCCCCGTGTGGATCGCCGCGCGTGCGGGGGATTCCCCGGAGAGGCCCGTGCCCGCGCGCGCCTGCGTGCGTGCGTGCATGCATGCATGCTCCGGCGGAGCCCCCATGCCTGCCTTTCCCCGTCTACCCCGTCTACCCGTTTCTCTCACCGCGCTCTTCTCTTTCTATGCGCCGGCGCTGACCCGTCCCTCCCTCCCCCACCGCGATGCACAGCAAATGGAAAAGTTCAAGGCGTGCGAGAAGGAGATGAAGACGAAGGCGTTCTCGAAAGAGGGCCTGATACAGGCCGCGCGCCTCGACCCGAAGGAGCAGGAGAAGGAGGAGGCGATCCAGTGGGTGAATAACCAGGTGGAGCAGCTGCAGCAGCAGGTTGAGGGCACGGAGGCGGAGCTCGAGGCGCTGCAGGGGACAGGGAAGAAGCGGAATAAGGGTGGCCAGACGAACGCGGGGCGCCAGGAGGAGCTCGAGGCGCTGAACGAGCGCCGGAAGTGGCATATCAGCCGGCTGGAGATCGTACTGCGGCTGCTCAATAACGGCTCGCTGGCCGTGGAAAAAGTGAATGAGCTCAAGGAGGACGTGGAGTATTTCGTCACTGGGAATTCGGTGTGTGGCGCCGTGTGGATTTTTTTCTGTTCCAATTAATTTTTTTTCGGCACAGGAGGAGAACTTTGAAGAAGATGAGGGTATCTACGAGGAGCTCAATCTGGACGAGGAGGAAGAGAAGTTTGGCCTCGTGGTGGATGACGACGACAGTGAGGATTCTGATGACGCTAGTGCAGGTGCGTATAGTTTGCTTCAGACAAGGTTTCCCCCTGAACAAGAAGTCTAGATATGCCCTCACGTTCGTCAAAGAAACATGATGAGGAGAGCGTGTCGAGCAGTAAACGGGATGACAGTCCAATACTGAAGAAAGCAACAGCAACGCTAAACCTCCGAAGTACGTGCGCGCCTATCTGATACGAATCGTGCTAACTTACTGCGGGGCTTTAGAAACATCAGTGGACAGTAAGTTCATCGATGCTGGATATTTTTGTCCGTGCCGTTCTGACTCATTCTTGTAGCAAAACCACCACTGAATCTCAACTTTTCTTCACAACCCATGGCGACGATCCTCAAGGCAGGGCTGCAAACACAGTCCGCACCACGGCCCGCGGCGCCAGCCGTGCTCCCCCCTATACGGTACGCTGCCATGGCCGCTGCCGCCGTCGCTCCCCCTCCACACACCACACCCTCCGCGCTCGCCACGGCGGCATCAATACCAATACCACCCACCCCCGCCGCGACCGCGCCGTCACATCCGCCGCAGCCCGCGTCGACAGCCCCGTCAATAGTCCCCGTGGCGTACGTTCCACAGACGCCCGCGCACGAGCACAGCATCGCGACGTCGTCGCCGAGCCTCACGCAGCTGTCGGTGACGAGCCCCATGCTCTCGTCCGCCGCGTCGGTGTCACAGCAGCCGGACGGCTCGTTCTACTCGGGCCAGGAGTCGCCTGCGATGTCGCACGCGACGTCGGCGTCGGAGCACAAGGCGGCCGTGCCGCAGTCGCCGCTGCGCGAGGCGCCTGTGCGGCAAGGTGCGCTGGGGTACTTACTATGCACATGTTCATGAGACTAATTATAGCGCCGTCTGCGCAGATGCGACTGTCCCTTCTCCTTTGGCCGTGATCCAACAATCGCCGCGCGTGACGGTGAGCCAGTCTGCCGGCCGGGGACGCGCGTATGACTGACTTTGACTACTACGTCTTGCAGAGCAGCACAGCAGCGCCAGTGGAGCCCTCGCAGCAGCGGGTGCAGACGCCCGCGCCTACGAACGGTTTCCAACAGGCGCAGGCTGCGGTGGCGCCCTCGCCGCTGCCACAACAGGTACAGCAGGCTGCACCGGTGCCGGCGAAGTCACCTGCACCACAAGCAGTGCCAGCGTTCCCGCCGGGGGTGAAGGTGCCTGCGCCGCAACAACTCGCCGAGCAGCAACAGCAGCTACAGCAGCAGCAACAACAGCAAGGGGTGCAGCGTCCTGCATCGGCCGCGCCGCCGCGCGCTGTGTCCGCGGCATTCCCTGGCTCGCTGTCCGACCTCGTTATATCGTTTGAGAATGTGAAGCAAAAAGGTGCGTATTTGGGTTGCGTGTGGGTGTACATGGGGATGGGTTGATTGAGATGTGGAGCAGCCATGCGCGCGAACACGCTCGACGCGGTGCACAAGATGCTCGAGGGCGGCTACACGCAGATCCCGCAACCACAAGACACTGAAAAGTATGTGCGATCCGAGGTGCTATAGTACGCACTGACGCGTGTTGCAGGCCCAAGTACTATGTCCCACGCAACCCATACCAGACGGCACCGTACTACCCGCAGACACCGCATCCGCTGCTGCAGACCCCCGCGATCTTCGCGCAGCTCGACGTGGAGAGCTTGTTCTGGGTGTTCTACTACCTGCCCGGGACGTACCAGCAGTGAGTAGTGTTTTTTCTTTGCCAGCGCAGCGCACCATGGCTGACGAGGTGAGTTGCAGGTTCCTCGCGGCGAAGGAGCTGAAGAGGCAGTCGTGGCGGTTCCACGTCAAGTACCTGACGTGGTTCCAGCGGCACTCGGAGCCGCAGGCGATCACGGAGGAGTACGAGCAGGGCGTGTATGTGTACTTTGACTGGGAGGGCTCGTGGTGCCAGCGCAAGAAGAGCGACTTCCGGTTTGAGTACCGGTATCTGTCGGAGGATTGAGGCACCCCTCAAATTAGTAGTTTCCCTAGTCGTGGCATATTCACTTCTTTTTTTTGTTATTTTTGCACATTCCACGCGCGTGTTTTGGCAGGCCTTGTAATTCATTTACTTGCGGTTCTTAATTGAAAGCATCCAGGCGCTTTCGGGCACGTGGGACCAAGGCTTTGACAGTACTTCATGGTTCGTATTTTTATCCGAACTGCAAATGTCGACTCGTTCAATATGTCAGCACCACTTGCGATGTTTACATTTTATAGGAAGTCAGAAGCCCGCGTCGGGACGCGCTCTGGCGGGCGGCAACATTGAGTTAGCCTGTATTTAAGTTCAGTCCTCAGTCTGTAGTTCCGATTCCAAGTTCATATTATAAAAGCAAGTCGAAGCTCTCGGCGGGCGGGTGTGTGTATTAAATAATTGCATGGATATATCATTACTCGCCTCTACTCTAGCTTAACAACACCGCCGATGGCCTCGAAGGCCTTTTGTAGCTTCTCGGCATCCTCCTTGGACAGGTTCTCCTTGAGGACCTTGGGCAGCGACTCGACGAACTTTTTGGCCTGTGGAACGGTGAGCGGAGAAGAACGGAGCGAGAAGGAGCAGACGCACATCCATAAGGGTGAGGTTGGGCACGAGCGCCTTGACCTCGCGGATGACCTTGGGCTTGGAGGCGGGGTCGAAGGACTCGAGCTTGACGTTGAACACGGTCTTCTCCTTGGGCTTTTCCTGTGGGGTGGTTGTTAGCGGGCACGTGCGCTAGGCGCGGGACGGGACGCACCTCTGCGGCCTCTTCGGCGGCGGGCGCTGCTGCTGCTACTGGGGCGGCGGAGGCGGCGGGCATGGCGACCTCGGTGATGTTGAGGCGCGTCTGCGGGGGGTCAGTAGGGCAAGAGTGAGTGGTGGCAGTGCGCACCTTGAGCAGGGTGACGAGGTCGGAGGCCTGGAGGAGGGTGAGGCCGGAGATGTCGTCGACGAGGCGGCTAATGGTGGGGTCGACGGCGGCGGCTGCGGGGGCGGCCTTGGCTGCGGTGGCCAGACATCTCGACGACGTTCTGCAGACGGTGAGCAGGGGCGGGGGTGGGAAAGAGGGAACGTGCGCACCGTAGAGACGTGGGGCGGGAGAGGACGCGCAGGAGAGACGAGCAACGGGCCTGGAGCGGGGTCAGCAGGGAATGCAGAGGAACACACAAGCACTCACAGCCATGACGAGGAGAGCTTGCTATAAACGCGTCGACGTGCAATTGCCAGAAATTTGAGATCGTGTTGTCGCTTGTTGACCTGCGGCTCCGCGCGCCCACCAGCCCGGGCTCCGCTTGCCAGCGCCACGCACTCGACGCTCCTGCGTCTCGCCAGCAACGTGGGGGCTGTCACATGGATCGGGCGGTTCCAAGTTCATGCTGCGTCTCATTCAACGGTTGAGTCTCGGTCGTATGCACGCTCCAGGAACGCCCGCTTGGAGCATCGCTTGGGGCACCGCGTCGCCGCATGTGCGCAGCGGTGCATTTTCTGCGTCTGCACTTGGGCATCTTCGTCTTTTTGGGCGCGTCCGGCACCTCTTGCTCACTGCCAAGACCGTCTTTGCCATGTTTTTACGCTCTAAAAAATAATACATCCTGCCCTGCTTCCTAGCGCTGTCTGTCTTCCCTTCGTGAAATGTCACTGTCAACCCCGCTCGTCAGAAGACCCATTTCTCGGAAATATCGCTCCCGACATTTTACCAGACAGCCAATGGCAGCGCGCCGCAATATGATCAGGCGTCGACCAACTTGCACCGAGCAGACTATTCCTAGCCCGCGCACGCCGAAATTGATTTTCGTGCTCGTGGCTAACTAATTTTGATCCACCCGCGAAATCACTTAAAAAGCGCGCGCGCAGCTCCCCTCTGTCTACAGCTTCAAACTTCGAGTTCAACGCCCCCTAAAAACCCACCCCACAGAACAGCACATAATGTTCAGCCGCCTGCTCACCCCCGCCTTCTTGCTCTTTGCGCTCCAGGCCTTCGCCCACCCCGAGGTCGAGAAGCGCCAGAGCTGCCCGAGCATCCACGTCTTCGGCGCGCGCGAGACGACCGCGCCACCAGGATACGGCACCGCCGGTGTCGTCGTCGACCTCGTGCTTGGCGCGCACTCCGGCGCCACGTCCGAGGCGATCAACTACCCCGCCTGCGGAGGGCAGGCGTCGTGCGGCGACGTCTCCTACGCGGCCTCTGCCGTGCAGGGCGTCGCAGCCGTCGCGTCCGCCGTGAACGCGTTCAACACCCAGTGCCCGGAGACGCAGCTCGTGCTCGTTGGGTACTCCCAGGTGCGCGCGCGCATTTAATGTCTTTCTGCACATGCAAAGACTGAGACGCTTTCTCATAATTTAGGGAGGCCAGATCATGGACGACGCGTTCTGCGGCGGGGGAGACCTCAACGAGGGCCTCTCGTCGACCGCGATCCCGATCAGCGCCGCGGCGGTCAACATGATCAAGGCGGCCATCTTCATGGGCGACCCGCGCTACGTGTACGGCCTCGTCCCGTACCAGGTCGGCACGTGCCGTGCTTCCGGCGTACGTCCCCTCTCCACCTTCAACCGCCCCCGACTCCTTACTAACGCTTTTCCTTTGCGCACGCACAGTTCGCACCCCGCCCCTCAGGCTTCGTGTGCCCAAGCGCAGCGAAGATCCAGTCCTACTGCGACGCCGCGGACCCGTACTGCTGCAACGGCGACGACGCGAACACGCACCAGGGCTACGGCACCGAATACGGCCAGGCCGCGCTCACGTTCATCAACTCGAAGCTCTCTGCGACCGGCGCGTCGTCCGCGCCCGCGGGGCCGACCACGACGAGCGCGCCGACGACGACGCCCACGCAGCCCGCCGGCGGCGCGGGCGTGGCGCAGAAGTACGGCCAGTGCGGTGGCATTGGATGGACGGGCCCGACGACGTGCGCGGCGGGCTCGACGTGCCAGGTCGGGAATGCGTATTACAGCCAGTGCCTCTAAGCGCTGCCTGGGCTGGAAAATTAAGGATATTTGGTTGGGTATTGTACTTACGAAGCGGATGTAGCGTGTAATTTTAGTTGTGCTGGGGCGGGCGGCTATAATAGTAGTTGTTTGCTCCACAATTGCGTGTGCATGCCTTGTGGCTTAGACTGTGGCGCACTGGTGCGTGAGAATGCAAGCCACGCGGGCGACGATACCATAGTGTGCGGTGGCGACTTCTGAGTCTTCTCCTAAAATATTTAGTAGCATTGTTTATAATTATACTTCAGAACCGAAATAATGAAGCTCATGACGCAGTGGACGAGAACGCGCTGAGCCGTGCCAGCGCGCACGCGCGAATCGCGATCATTCTTGGGCGCTTATTCGGGAGATGCCGATGCGCCTCATGCACAAGATGTTCGCTGGCTGCGATTAATTTGCAACGCAGATGTCGGGCCCTTCGTGGCTCTCTCAAGCCGACGAAACCGAAACGCTCCTCTATTCAGCGCAAGTCAGCCCAACCCCATGCATCCAGAATGTGTCTTTATGTATGTACCGAAAGTGCATGCATCTATTTATAACCCATTCATTATGGTACGTTCGCACCCGAGGCAGCGGTGCGGCATGTTTTGGGCATGTTCGTCTGAAACGTCGTTTATTAGTAGCTGTCACATTCCTCAGAAAACTGAAAATCTATCGCCGTGTTCCCCAAGAGTCGGGGAAAGTCCTCTTCCATCAAGTCTATTGGAGAAAAGCCCAGGTATGCACAGGGCCTATCAAGAAGGAACCACGTCATATGGATGATAACCTTGCGCAACGCTGGGAAGGCACCAGTACGAGTCAATATTTCGTCGAGGTCGGCGGCCAAGATTGTCCAATCACATCGCGGGCCGGTCCGAGTGTCTAAGTTGACCTTGATGTGTACCTCGAGTGGTACACGAGGCGGCAATGCGGCGCGAAGTCATTTTATACGAGGCATGTATGTTTACGTATCTAATGTCGTCGTATCAGAGTAGCTGTCGCAGTCCTCAGAGAACCAAAAACCTAAATTCTTGCTTCTTAAGAGTCGGGGAAAGTGTCCTTCCGTCAAGCCCCCAGGAGAACTGTCGAGGTATGCACAACTTGAAGAGATATCAAGAACAAACCACGTCAATTCGAAGGTGACTTTGCGCAAAACGGGGAATGCACCAATATGAGTCAATACTCTGTCGAATTCATCGGCCCATGCACTCCAATCCCGTAGTGGCCCGTTTCGAGTGTCCAAGTTGACTTTGATGCGCACCTCCAGCGTCTCGAAGACGTTTTTCATGGAGAGCTCTCTGAGTTCATGATTTAATCCATTTAGAATAACATCGCCGTCGTCCTCCTCAAAATCTCCGTCGAGATCTAAGACTACGTTTTTGAGTTTAGGCTCGGGGTTGGCTGTCAGGCTGGAGCCTACCCACACCGGCCACGCTTTACGTCGCAGAACTATTCAATTCGTTAGAATACAAACGTAAAGACCCATTACAGAGAGATTACCATGTATCCGAAGACTTTCGAGGCCAGTCACTTTCTTCAAGAGTTTGCATACTTGTGAAACTTCGGTCCGGGTACCAATTGTGAAGGATGCATCTTTGAGGCAGTCGTACGCAATAATTGGATGGACTTCCCCGGCTTTATTTTGGCTTGTGGGGCCTAGCAAGACATCAAGAGTACCATTGACAGAACAATTTGATGCCGCCAGAGCTGTGATTTTGGAGGTTTGTATCGCGTCGTTTGTGCTAGGTGAAGCGACCTTGACGATGTCATGAAGCGTGAGCGCGGTGGGTCCACAGCAGAGTGAGAATGCGGCGGCTGGAAAGTTGTTGATCCTTTCGAGTGTGAGGTGACGGAGGGTGGGTATCTGGATGAGGGACCAGATGACCGATTTTTTTCTTCTCGGGAGTTTATTCCAGTCACCGTTCGATATCTTAACGGAGGTGAGGGCCGACGAGTTGCATATTGACTTCAATAAATCATATTCCAACTTGCTGAATGGGTGGCTGGAATCGAAGTCCAAGTTTTTGAGGTAGTGCGTGGTGATAGTGGAATGAGAGAGCAGAAATTTGCTACGGCCATTGCGCCATCGTAAATCTCCGCGCAAGGATGGGAACCTTATGTTTGAGAAGAGGTGTCGTTGGCATATTGGGATCATGAATTTGCTCGTCAAGGATAGTTGGTGTAGAGTGCCAGTATAATACCAACACTCTGGTGAGAGTATTTGTCGACGGTCGGCCCCCAGAACATCGGCAATATGTCCAATGACATCTTGAGGGAATTTTCGAGCTAAGTAATCCATTTTAAAGGGTATGGGAGAGGTATGGGAATGCGCGAGGATGGCACGGGGAAAAATCAGGACACGCAAGAGTGACAGCTGAGTCAGAAAGTTCGAGGCGGCAGATCCTGTAGAGACGTAAAGTGACTCTAGGCGTCTTCAATTCTCAACCTGCTACCTTAGCCTTGCGTGAGCGGTAGCGGACATTCCCTGTGCAATATTATCCGTGCGCTGACTGGTACGCCCACCATTCGGCCCCGCGCGCATCCGCACCTGTCGCAGCTTTATTAAACGTTACATAACTCTCACACTCTGCACCCAAGTTGCCCGAAGTTCCTAGTCTGCTCTTTACCCAAGGCGCTTGTTCATAATATTTTTATTTTGAGTGATAATAGTGTACTGAATAACCATATGTTCACCCAATCAGCACTACATAAGCTGTCAATGGAATTTTCAAGTGATTAGGCTAATTCGTACACAGGCTATATTGTACAGAAAATATACCCCAAAATTCTCTTTGCATCATTGTTCATTTTCTCAGTCGTTCAATTTGATTCAGTTGGTGAGGTTTAACCTGATCAGCTATAATGCCGTGCAAAAGTTGATGTGCCGCCTCAAGGAATTGGGTTCTTCAGAGAAATTTTTGGGATCATATATACCTTGTGTTTTTCTGTATGCAATATTTGGCCTTGCTAAAAGCCCGTCAAGTAGTAAGTAGTACATGTCGATCCGATCTTCTGTACCAATGTCCGACAACGTTCCAAAACTTCTATAAATAGAACTTGAATGCACCAATTGGGCGTGGCGCGTGGGAATTATGCGCTCTAGGTGGCGGAATGGTTCTGGGCGCGTTTATTATCTGCAGCTAGCACGCCGTTAACAGTGAAAATCAAATCAAATACATAAAATCATTCAATTCGCTCGTAGACTTTATGCGTCAATGATTATGCAGAACGGCTGTATACATTTTAGTATCAGCCAACCCGCGGCCACGACCGCGCTCAGTGCGCACGGCCGGCGGCGCGGCATGTGAAAAGGTAAGTACCCTACGGCATAGACAGTACGTTTACAATACGTACGTAGAAATCAATTTTTGGCCAAAATTCTTCTCGCCATTTCATAAGAAAATCCAAGCGTACATATACATATTAGGGCGAAGTGCAGACATCTATTTATAGCGCATCCACCACGCGCTTAAGGCGGCGAGGCGACATCTGGTCATTTTACATGAGGCGCGCATGAGACACGCACGCTTATGTGTCTAAAAATTTTGTCTAAAGGTAGCCGTCACATTCATCTGAGAACATGAAATTTATCGCCGTGTTCCCCAAGAGTCGAGGAAAGTGTTCTTCCCTCAAGTCCCCTGGGGAACGGTCAAAGAATGCGCAGGGAATATCAAGAACTAACCACGTCAGCCTAACAGCCACCTTTCGCAACGCGGGAAATGCGGCAGCATCAAGCAATATCTTGTCGAAGTCAGCGGCCCAGGCCGTCCAATCCCATAGCGGGCCATTCCGAGTGCCCAAGAAGTTGATCTTGATGTGTACTTCTAGCACTTCGAGGACATTTTTTGCGGAGATCTTTCTGAGTTCATGGTTGATTTCATCCAGGATGGAGTCGCCGTCTTCCTCGTTAAAGTCGCCGTCGATATCCAAGATAAAGCACCTGAGTTTGGGCCGAGGGTT
Organism: Hypholoma fasciculare; assembly: GCA_016801325.1. Classification (NCBI taxonomy): domain Eukaryota; kingdom Fungi; phylum Basidiomycota; class Agaricomycetes; order Agaricales; family Strophariaceae; genus Hypholoma; species Hypholoma fasciculare. The sequence continues at coordinate 58,349 of JAEKIV010000021.1, forward strand.
GGCCGCCAGGCCAGAGCCTATCCAAACTGGCCATGCTTTACGCCGGAGAACTATTCCACTTTTCAGAATACAAACAAGAAGAAGTTATATACGACTCACCACGTATCCGGAGTTTTTCGAGACACGTCGCTTTCTCCAAAATTTTGCATGTTTGTGTAACTTCGGACTGGGTACTGATTTCGAAGGAGGCATCTCGGAGGCGGTCAAACGCAATAATTGAGATGACTGCTCCGGCCTCGTTTTGGCCGATGTGTCCCAGCAAGACAGCAAGGGTGTCATCGATAGAGCAATTCAACGATTCCAAAGATGTGATTTTGGGGTTCTGTATGGCGTAGTCTGCGCTAGGCGGAGCGAGCCTGTCGATGTCATGAAGTGAGATATCAATGGGTCCACAGCAGAGTGAAAGCGCAGCGGCCGGAAAGTTGTTGATCTTTTCGAGTGTGAGATGGCGGAGAGTGGGTATCTGGATGAGAGACAAAATGACTAATTTTGTTTCTTCTGGGAGCTTGTTCCAGTCTCCGGTTGATATATGAACGGAAGCAAGGGAGGATGCGTCGCATATTCTCCTCAGTAGATCATATTCGGATGTGCTGAACTTTGCTTGGCTGGCATCGAGGACAACGTTTTTGACGTAGTGCGTGGTAATGATAGGTTGAGAGATCAAAAAATCGCTGCGGCTATTGCGCCATCGTAAATTGCGCCGGAAGGATAGAAAATTGATGTTTGAAAAGAGGTGTCGGTGACATATTGGGACCATGAATTTGCACGTCAAGGATAGCTGTATTAGAGTGTCTTTATAATACCAGCACTGCGGCGCATGTCGGCGGTCAGCGCCCAGCATATCGGCGATGTATCCCAGGACATCGAGAGGGAGTTTCTGACTCGGGGTCTTTGCGCTTGATTGTGTTGCCATATTTCGAGATGGACGAATAGCCTGGGAATGCGCACAGCTGCAGCGAGGAGCACTCAGGGCACACGAGTGACTCAATGAACTACAGAAACTGAGTCAGAATATTCTACGCAGCAGGTGCTTCACTCGCACAAATGGGCGTTCGGTTACTTCAAACTTAAGCCTCTGGTCTATTTAATTCCGCGCGTAGCAGAAAACGCTGTCTGTTACATGCCGACCATGCGCTCAACACGACCGCCTATAGGCACAGCGCACGCTTGCACCCACCGCAGCTTTATTACTGGACTATAAACACTGCGTAAGTCCCACGCTTGCCACCCAAATCCCCAGAAGTTCTAGCTTGTACTCTACCGACGCCACTTGTTGACAATTTCTTTGTTTTTGAATGATAATATCACTATATACCCCTTATTTTGACCTATGAGTCACCATAACATTGCCAAATGGCAATAGAACAATGCTAATTTCGAGTCAACAGGTTGTGACAGGCTAAATTAAGCTATATATTAGCCCCCGGTTGCACTTTCGGGCTCGCGACGCAGTTGGGCGCAGCGCGTGGGAATCATGCTGCGTTTGGGATTCATACACTGCGACTTGAGCAAGCAAGCTGCGCCTCGCACTGTCCGAGCCTCAAAGGATATTGTTCAGATATGCTCCGCATCTCGCGCGCTGCAAAGGAAAGAAAAAGGGCCGTCAGTTCAGTATGTACATGTACGCATGGCAGCTGCGGAGGAGCGGGATACCAGCGCACGCCGATCACTTCTTGGGCGCTTATTCGGGAGATGCCGATGCGCATACATTTACTTGCAGGCTACGATAAAGTTATACCACAGATGTCTCTCGTTTCCTCGCCAGAGAAAAGCTACTCACCATATTGTAGTAAAATCCGATCGCATACATCCAGAATGGGGCTTTATGTAAATTATATATACACCGCGAAGTGTACGCATCTAATTATAACCTATTGATTGTGTTGCGCCAGAGACGGCGATTCGACACCAAATCATTTTGTACCACACATGTTCGTCGACGTGTCTGACATTGTTTGTTAAAAATAGTTGTCACAGGAATCAGACAAGCAAAAAACAATCGTCGTGCTCTTCAATAGTCGGGGGAAGTGCTCTTCCGCCAAGCCCCCCGGAGAACTGCCGAGGTATGCACAGGGAATGTCAAGAATAAACCACGTCAACCTGATGCCTACTTTTCGCAATGCTGGGAATGCACTGGCACGAGTCAAAATTTTGTCAAATTCGGCGGCCCAGGCTGTCCAGTCCCATAACGGGCCGTTTCGAGTGTCCAGGTTGACCTTGATGCGCACCTCTAGCTCTTCGAGGACGTTTTTTCTGGAGATCTCTCTGAATTCATGATTGAGTCCCTCCAAGATGACATCACCGTCCTCCTCGTCAAAATCGCCGTCGAGAGTCAAGCTCAAGAATTTGAGCCTGGGCTGTGGGTTGGCAACCAGGCTGGAGCCTATCCACGCCGGCCATGCTTTACGTCGGAGAACTATCTAACTCATCAGAATATGAAAGAAACAGATTATACAAAAATTACCATGTATTCTGAGCCTTTCGAGGCACTTCGCCTTCTCCAACAGTTTGCATGTTTGCGAAACTTTGTCCCGGGTGCCAATTGTGAAGAATGCATCTTTAAGGCAGTCAAACGCGATAATTGAGTTGACTTTGCTTTGATTTATGGGACCCAGCAAGACAGCGAGAGTATCGTTGACAGAGCAATTTGATGACACTAGAGCTGAGATTTTTGGTGCTCGTAAGACGTCGTCTGGACTAGGCGGAGCGAGGTTGACGATATCATGAAGTACAAGCTCAATTGGTCCATGGCAGAGCGAGAATGTTGCGGCTGGAAAGTTGTTGACCTTTTCAAGTGTGAGATGGCGGAGAGTGGGGACCTGGACGAGGGACATGACAACCGCTTTTTTTCTGCTTGGGAGTTTATTCCAGTCGCCGTTCGATATCTTCACGGAGGTCAGGGAGGACGAGTCACATATTCTCTTCAGTAAATCATATTCCAGTGCGCTGAAAGGTTGGTTGGCATCGAAGTCCAAGGTTTTGAGGTAGTGCGTCGTGATGGTGGGATGTGAGAGCAGAAATTCACTGCGGCTATTGCGCCACCGTAAATCCCCGCGCAAGGATGGAAACCTGATGTTCGAAAAGAGGTGCCGGCGGCATATTGGGACCATGAATTTGCAGGTAAGGGATAGTTTGTGCAGAATGCCTGTATTATACCAGGACTCCGGTGACTGTATATGTCGACGGTCGGCGCCCAGTACATTGGCAATATGGCCCAGAACGTCTGGAGGGAGTCTTTGGGTTGGGGAATACATTTTCGACTGGGTAAGATGGGTCTGGGAAGGCGCGCAGTTGGCGCAGGGAAAATTCAGGGCCTTTAAGTGAGTCACTGAGTTAGAGAAGCTGAGTCAGAATATGGAACGCAGCAGGTCCCTCAGACGCGTAAATCAGCGCTTAACGCATTTAATTCCTGAGTATGTAAACCTGCGGCCCCTTGCCTTGCGCGTTTAGCAGTGGACACTACCTGCGAAGCCATCCACGCGCTCCGAGTCAATGCAACCGCCAATTGGCACCACGGGATCGCGTTTCAGCCGCAGCTTTTTATTATTGGCCACCAAACGCTGCGTAATTCCCACATTCTCTATCCAAATTCGCAGAAGTTCTACTGGGGCTTTTACCAGTTGAAAACACCTTTGTTTCTGAGTGACAATATTGAATTGTGTACCGGTGTTTCCACGTAAGACCACTGTAAAACTACGCAATGGTACCCGACGTCGAGTTGATATGGTATATTGGGCATGAGACAGCTTCTTTTGTCAATATTTCACGGCAAGAAATCCGACAAGGGATGTACGACTTCGCATCATTGCTCACTTGTTATAGGCCCAAGGTCCGATAATATAGTACATACTGCTTTTTTTTTAAAAAAAAATTGCATTTTGAAGAGCCAAGATAATACATACTCTGTACGATCCCCCTGACGCCTTATATTCTACCTCACCTAAAGCGCGCTAGAGCCTAAAGACCTCTAAAGACTCAAGGACGCCGATATGCTAATTATTCTATAAATAGAATTTACACTATGGCGTGGGGATTGCCGCGTTTAGTACTGGTAATAGTTCATACACGCGCTTGCCGCGCGCAGCGCCTCCTGGCGTCCCGCTCCAGCTTCGTCTCCCGTGCATCATGCGAAGTGATCTACTGGAGGGACGCGGGTAGAACAAGTCATTCAAGCTTTACGCGATTGCATCTGTCCTTAGTCTGCCCGGTTTAAGCATCGACTATCTGCCGCTCGGCGGCAGCACAGGGCGATAACTCCAGTGAAAAGCAAAGCAAAGTGAATGATTCTACTTCATACATGTGATGCATCGGATATACAGTGCCGCCCGTACGCATTTTGGGTGTCAGCCAGTGTCCGCGCGTGCAGGCGCGGTGCGAATGATAAGTACACTACGGTGTCCGCGGACAGTCACCATCAGTCGAGAGCAGGGGGAGGCATGGCGTGTCGTGGGGCGTGGTAGCGGGGCTAGTACATGGGCGGACTTGACGGGCGGGTGAGCAAAGAAGGGGAGGGCGGCGGGTGGATCGCGCGGGGGCGCAACTCAGACGGCGATGTTCGCAACACCCTCCGCGACCTCGTCGATCGCGTTAGTCTCGATGAGCTTCGTGATCTGTGCGGGGTAGTCAGTAGGGGGATCGTTCAGAGGTTCGGCGCATGGGTCGGCGCACCTTGCCGATGGCGACGGTCTGGCCCTCGTCGCGCAGCGTGAAGCGGCCGAGCTGCGGGTAGTCGACGAAGCGCTCGACGCACACGGGCTCGGCGGTCTCGATGAGCGCGACGATCTTCTGGCCCTTCTTCGCGAACTGCGGGGGCTTCTTCGACTTGCGCCCCGTCGCCTTGTCGAAGTAGTGCAGGAGTGCCTGGGGAAGGGGGGGGGTTGCGTTAGTGCGCGGATCAGAGAGGGGAAGTTAGAGACGCACGGGTAGCGTGACCTCCTCGGAGAGCGTGTGGACGTGCATGACGGCGGAGTAGCCTGCGCACATGATGCTCTTGTGCTCGAGGATCGCGAGCTGCGCCTCGAATTGGCGCACGGCGTGGATCGGCTTCGCCGCGCTGGACAGCACGAACCCGGGCGAGATATCCTCGTCCTCGACCCCGCGCAACCGGATCCGCACATTGTCCCCGCACTGCGCCTGCCCCACCTCCTCCTCCAGTTCCGTGTAGATCGCCGCCACCTCCACCCCAACCCTGTTCGGCATCAGCACCAGGGAATCGCCCTTGCGGATATGGCCCGACTCAATCTTGCCGACGACGACGGTGCCCATGTCCTTGTACTTCTCCGAGACGGGCATCATCAGCGGCGCGTTGATCTTGCGCTCGATCATCGGCATGTGGTCCAGGTGCTCCAGGAAGGACTCGCCGCCCCACCATGAGCAGGTCTCCTTCGGAACGCGGTCCTTGAGATTGAGCCCCGTGTACGCGGACACGGGGATGAAGAACGCGTTCGTCTTCGGATTGAACCCGGCCGCCTTGATGAATGGCGTGAGCTTGTCCTTGATTTCGTCGTACCGCGCCTTTTCCCAGTTCACGGTGGCGTCGTCCATTTTGTTGATGACCACGATCACCTGCGACACGCCCGCCGTCTTGACCAGCATGATGTGCTCGCGTGTCTGGCCGCCACGCTCAAAGCCGGTCTCGAACTCGCCCTTGCGCGCAGAGATGACGAGGATCGCGATGTCCGCCTGCGCTGCGCCAGAGATCATGGACGGTACGAAAGTCTTGTGCCCTGGCGCGTCGAGGACGGTGTACCTACGGAGGTCAGTTTCAAAGTACGCGCGGCCGACCTCGACGGTCTTTCCCTTTGCGCGCTCCTGCGGCGTGGAGTCGAGCGCCCAGGAAAGGTACCAGGATTCACGGCCGGCTTCTTTTGCATCGCGTTCGTATTTCTCCATGGTACGCTTATCGACCGTGCCGGTCAAGAACAGGAGATTGCCGCCCATGGTGGACTTGCCGGCATCGACATGGCCGATAAAGACGATGTTAAGGTGCTCCTTGACTGAAAAAAGGGTGAGCAAGATCGGAGACGAGATCGGAGGCGGACTGACCGTTTCCGAAGAGATCCTCGAGGGTGGATTGGTCTGCGAGCGCCTTGACCTCTGCTGCGATGGCGGATGTGTCGGTTTTCGCCTTTTCGGTGGAGAAGGTTTTGGAAGGCGCGGATGAGGCATCGTTCTTAACAATCTTTAAGGCAGGTGATGGCGTGGCCTTTACGGCGGGTGATGGCGCGGTCTTTACGGCTGGTGTGGGTACCACGGCGGCGGGTGCTGGGACTAAGGCGGGTGCTGGCCGGGGCGCTGGTGGGGTAGATGAGCCGCCGATGTTGAGAGAGATGGTTGGGGCGGGGCGGGGCGCTTCGGTCTGCTCCTGGCGTTCAAAGGGGGCCGGTGGAGGCTGCGGCGGCGCGTTGTCTGCAACAAAACCTCTGCCTGGGACGAATGAAAATGCGCCGGGGTTGAGTTTGCTCATGGTGGAAGGAAGAAAAGATGATCAGCGTGACCAGCAGTCACTCTCTTATATCTATGGGCATACACAACTCATAAAGGTACAGTCTACCTCCAGTAAAGACAAGCATCTGAGCCGATTGGCGGTCCAAGATTTGTCGCGGGCCCGTATTCAGCAAGTTGGGCAAGTGTAGTATACTTGGATGGAGGATTCGGCCCCTTCTTCCCGGAGCCGTTACCCATATCAACTGGTCATTCGAGCTACTATTTCCGCATGCACAAGTCATACAAGTACACGATAGAGAAGTCAATATCGACAAGCATCTGAGCCGATGGGGCACCCAAAGAATTGTTGTGGCATCGTACTAGTGCATACTCGGACGGAAGATTCGGCCCCTTCTTCCCGGAGCCGTAACTGCACAACCGTGCCAGACTCGAGTCCTTGGACCAGTGCCTTAATGCCCTGTCATTTTCCGGTAAACTGTCCAGTTTAGAATAGAGTTGGAACAGAGTCAAAAGCACAGCACTGGGCCAGTGCCTGGAATCATCATCAGTGGTTGTATTCAATAGCATGGTCAACTCGGATTCGCGCTCAGCTGCGTCTCTGGTTGGGGGTCTGAGCGCAATAGGAGGATGGACAACAAATTTATGGATCATCGACCTTTGGTAGTAGGAAGGAAGTGTTTGATGGTTCATTTTACTTGGAGTTACAATTGTGTGCAAAGCGTGTGATGGATTGTCACACTCCTCCATCTCCTCATCCCCTATGCCACCAGACTACCTCGCCGTCCTCGCCGCGTCCTACGACTACGAGGCCCAGTCTGAGGATGAGATATCAATAACAGAGGGCCAGCTCCTTCTCCTCCTCGAAAAAGTCGACGATGAGTACGTAGCGTCCGCCCATACACGCCACCGCTCACCCGTCCCCGCAGGTGGTGGAAAGTGAAGATCAAGGCCGCCCAGGAGACAGAGAGCCCCGTCGGCCTCGTCCCAGCCGCATACGTAGAGCAGGTGCATATACCCACCCAAATCCGTCCCATCCCCACTTACCCCTCCATGCAGGCCGAGCACACCTCCGTCGTCCGCACCCTCTACGACTATGAAGCCACTGCACCCGGCGAGCTCTCCGTCGTCGAGGAAGAGGTCCTCTGGGTCTTCGAGACTGATGACGACTGGCTCCTCGTTCAGCACAGCACCGACCCTAAGGCCGGCTATGTCCCGGGCAACTACGTCGAGGTTGTTGATGAAAGCGCTCCTGCGCCCGCGCCCGCAGCTGCTCCGCGCATCATCGTACCCGACTCGGTAAGTTCTCTTTCACTTCTTCCCACTCTGCACGGTGTGTGACCGTCCGTGCGCAGCCTCCACGCCCGGTGGCCCCCTATATCGACCCCGCCGACAGAGTTGCTCAGTCGCGCGCGGCCTCCGCGGCTGCCGCCGACGAGATCAAGACTTGGGCCGTCTCCGAGATCGACAAGAAGGGCAAGAAGAAGAAGGGTACGCTCGGTGTGGGCAACGGTAACGTCTACTTCGCGAGCGAGTCTGACAAGGTCCGCCCGTTATGATTTTTCACGCCGATGCTCCGCTGACCACTGACGCATCCGCAGACTCCCGTCCAGAAATGGCAGACCAAGGATGTGGGCACCGTTATTTCAGAGAAGGCGAAGCACGTCCGCGTCGACATTGCTGGGGCTTCGCCTACATCACTGCACTTCCACGCCGGCTCCAAGGACCACGCGGAAGCAATCATTGCCAAACTCGAGCTGTCAAAATCCCTCGCATCATCGTCCGCCTCTACCACTGCCCCGCGCGACTCGCCGCCCCCCGCCGAGGTGGCCAAGAAAGCAAGCGTCCACTTCTCTAGCGCAGAACCTGTGATTATACCCGAACCGGATGAGGAAGAAGAAGAAGAAGAAGAGGAGGAGGAGGAGGAAGAGCAGCATGAGGAGCCCACGCCACGTTTTGCCCCGCCGCCGCGGGCACCACCACGCGCTACACCTGCGCCCGTCGCTGCCCCCGAGCCTGAGGAAACCGGCGAAGAGGAGGCGCTCGCTTTATATGACTTCACCGCGGACGGCGAAGATGAGCTGTCCGTCACAGAGGGTGAGCGCCTTGTCATACTCGAGAAGGACGGCGACGAGTGGTGGAAGTGCCGCAATACGTCGGGTGCCGAGGGCGTTGTGCCTGCGTCGTACCTAGAGGTGAGTGCTCTGCTTCGAGTCTGGGTATTTATACTGATACGATGCAGAGCGTTCCCGGCACGAAGGCTTCCGCTCCAAAGGCCAAAGCTACACCCAGCGCTGCGCCTGGTGCAGCTGCGGCAGCAGCAGCAGCAGCAGCGCGCGCTGCCGAGGCACGTCGTGCACAAGAGGAGGCCGAAGCGGAAGCAGCAGCGGAGGCAGAGGCTGAGGCAGAGGCTGAGGCAGAGGCCCAGCGCGAGAGGGAGAAGGCTCAAGAGGCAGCTGCGGAGGCGCGGAGACAGCGTGCGCGAAAGGCAGAGGCGCAGGAGAAGGCTAAGCAGGCGGCGCTGGCAGCAGAAGCCCAGCGCCAGCAGAGGGTCGAAGCGAGAGCGTCCAGCCCCCCTGTCGCGTGCGTCGTTTGTCGCTGACTTGTGGAAAGCGCTGATTTGTTCTAATACAGACAACAATCGTCGCGCTCTAAGGAAGCGCGCAGCTCGAGCGCTGCTGGATCGGGGACGTCGAAGTCTTCCTCAGAGATCAACCGTGAGTTGACATGCTCTTCATGTCCTATCTAGACTTGACCATCCCCCAGGCCCTCCTCCAGACAAGACGCGCGTGTGGCACGATCGCAGCGGCCAGTTCCGCGTCGAGGCCGCGTTCCTCGGCTTCAACAACGGCAAACTGCGCCTGCATAAAGTCAATGGCGTTATCGTCGAGGTGCCGTCGGAGAAGATGTCCCTCGAGGACATGCGCTACGTTGAGCGCATACTTGACAAGAGCGGCCGTGCGCGCCCAGGCAGCAGTGGTGTACCCCGCGTATCGGAAGACGATATACCCCTCGCCCTTGGGCGCAACTCCTCTTCCGCCGACGCCTCGTCCAGGGCCGCTCGCGCCGCCGCGGCGCAGCAGGAGCAGCCGAAGAAGAAGGGGCCGACGATCGACTGGTTCGACTTTTTCCTCTCTGCGGGGTGCGACCTCGACGACTGCACGCGCTACGCAGCTGCGTTCGAGCGCGACAAGCTCGACGAGGCGCTGCTCGCGGACATCACGGAGGGCACCATGCGCTCGCTCGGGCTGCGCGAGGGGGATATTTTGCGCGTGAAGAAGGCCGTCGCGAAGCGGGCGCCCGGGGAGAACCTCTCCAAGCCGTCCGTGCGCGAGGAGGAGCAGATGCGCCGCGACGAGGAGCTCGCGCGCCAGCTGCAGGCGCAGGAGGGTGGTGGGAGCATCAAGCCACCACCTCACCTGTTCGCAGATGCGCAGGGTGTGCTCAAACCGCGCCGCGGACGTCGCACGGGGACGGCGATCGTCCCGGCGAATGTGGATATCAAGGCGATCGCAGGTGCGTCAGACCAGATCCAGCGCACGGCGTCGCCGATGAGCACGCAAAGCCCTGGAGGCGCACGCACCGCGACGCCGGTGCTTCCCGCGCGCCCTGCCTCCGCTGCTGCCTCGGCACCGCTGATCAGCGGGTTCGAGGACGATGCGTGGACGAACCGCCCGAGCTCGACGAAGCCCGTCAAAGCGGTGTCCCCGCCGCCCGCTGTAGCCACGCCGGCGCTGACACCGGCACCGGCACCGCAGCCCGTCCCGACACCGACCGTTGCGCCCACCCCGCCTGCGCCCGTGCCCTCCGCGCCGCCGTCGCTCGCGAACACAACCGAGTCGGACATCTTCGAGCAGCTCGCGAAGCTCAGCGTGCTGCGCCAGACGCAGAACTCCGCGCCGCCGCGGCCCGCGCCCCCAGCGCAGTCACCCGCGTTCAGCGCGCCGCCCGTGCCACCGCGGTTCACGCCGAGCCTGGGCATGGGCATCGGGCCGTCGCCCGTGCCCATGGGCCAGTTCTCGCCACCTGTGCAGCAGCCATACAACGGCCCCCGGGGGCCCTTCGCGCCTGTGCCGGCGAACCAGAGCCTGCTGCAGCCCTTGATCCCCATTCCGACGCAGCCGACGGGGATGTTCATCCCGACGAAGGGGCCGACGCTGAACGGCGGCGGCCCGTCGCCGTTCGGGAGCGGGTCGATGCTTGCGCAGCCGGCCTTCCTCAGCAGCCAGCCCACGGGCTTCGTGCCTCAGCACCAGCCCCAGCAGCTGATGAGCCAGCCGACGGGCTTTGGGCACTTTACGCCCAGCCCACAGCCAATGATGGGCCAGCCGACGGGCTTCAATCCGGGCATGCAGCAGCAGCAGCAGCAGCAGCCGATTATGGCTCAGCCGACGGGCGCGTTTGGCGCGTTTGGTGGGTCTGCGTTCGGGGGCCAGAACCAGGGGCAGAACGGCTCCGGCTTCAACCCCGCACCTCTGCAAAGTCGTGAGTTCCCTTTGGATGCTAGTTATCTGCCCGTGCTAACTTCTGTGCGCTACAGAAATGACGGGCTTCCGCCCGCCGTTGAACCAGTCGATGTTCGGCCCTGGGCCGGCATCGCCACCTCCAGTGCCGCCGTTGCCATCAAATGCATCTCATAATACCTCGCCCGCCAACGTATTTGCGTCAATGAAGTCGGGCACTTTCGCCAATGACAATGATAACCAAGCTAACACAGGTTCGTTCTATGTGCGCTTTACCGTGTATGTGATCTAACGTTGCTTCGCCAGGACTCAATGGCCAGACGCCAGTCTGGGGTCAAACATATCAGGGTTACACGGGGTATTGAAATTAGTTTAGGATGGGTCCTTCTATGAGCATTAATCCTGGACGATCTTGGAATATAAATAATACTATCGCGAACTACATAACGCAGAATGGAATTGATCATGCCTCGATCTCTACGATGCGCTTCACATATCCCACCCGCTCGAAATAATTTTTGAGCGCTTGCCTGATTTCCACAGGGATGTCGCGCGAGAGCAGATCCGTCGCCAATGGATATATGATGGCGAGGTATTGGTTGAACTGTGGTCAAACATAAGTATCCGGTTTGGCTTGTTCTTGACATAAACTTACATCTTGTCGATCAAATTGACAGAAGCCTTCAATTATTTCGGCGACAACAGGATTCCAGGCAAGAATATTCTTGCTTTGGCTGTCAACCTTTAACTTGTTGAAGTCGCGAAGGACACCAACACCCAGACTGTGAGATAATGAACAAATTGTCCTTCACGCGTGAGCGAAATGAAACGTACGGCACTAGTCGCTCAGCAATTTGTAGCCGGGCTGCTTGGTGCTCAGGGCGCGAGTCATGATACATGCGTAACAAGACATGCACGAGTGTAGCTGCACTGCTTGACTCTTGCTTCAACAAATTTGGGAGGTGTTTCATGAAACCTACAACATCAGGTCAATACCAAATGACTTGATCATGCTTCTTTATAACTTACCGACTTTCCACAGGCCAGTCCGCAATTCCTTGTCCTCGTTGAACGACCTAGCGAATTGATAACTTTGGTCGAGAACGCTCATCATGCGAAGCAGTTGTGTGGGAGGAATCGTGTTGTACACATCATTATTGCGGAGTAGATCATTGGTAGTCTCGATCAACAATAGTTGAAGGACACATTTCACAATGATTTGCTTGAAAATCCTGCGACGATCGACAAGATTAGGCTTAGCTTCTTGAACTTTTGCGACCTCGGTTGTGGGAGAAAGGGGTGCGGGGAGGATAGCAAGGCCATGCAGTTCTAAATCAAAGAATATTAGGTTGCATTAATACCATAGTTGCACACCGAAAACTTACCACCATTACTCTGTTCCACGGGTTCTGGAGTGTTGTCAATCTCAACTCGCAGATTTTCATCAAATAATTGATATGGCGTTGTGGTCCGGAACAGTCTGACAAAAGTGGTTGTTACGCGTTCCCAGCGCGCCGCACTTAGTTTAGCGACGTTGTTCTCGAGTAGTTGTTGCAGACATGATGTACCAATCCGAGCAAGCGTATCATTTTCTAGAAATGTGTTAAACATGGATATAATAGATGGATACAAATGACAAACCTTGGCAGATGCACACGCAAAGGAGGTCCAGCAGGCCATCCAAGAAGCGCTCCAGGATATCGAAGTAGAATGTATACAGATCAATCAGATCGCGGAGGGCCTGTATCATAGTGGTTGAGAGCCACACGCTCATGTCTTCCTGTGTGCTGAATCGTGACAAGTCTTGACTTGACTTTAAGACGGCAAAGATAGGGAAAAGGATCTCTTGGCAAACGGTATCCCAGAATTCCACAGGGTATGAAGCCCCATACGTTTTGAGTGTGGAGAAAAGAGAATCAAGAGCCCTATCAATTAAAAGCATTAGAATCAATAGAAAAAATTAAATAAACAAAGACCTACAGTCGCCGAACTTCCAGATCTTCACCGTTCATGATGATATCATAGAAAGCGAATAAAACTGGGAACCAAAATCGGATCATACTATCATCCATAGTTTGATCGGCATTTGCAGTGTCTGGGATCAAGCCACATTCTGGCGTTTTCAGCATCACAGGAATGACACCGCGGAGCATGGCAATTGCCAGTAGACTGATCTTCTGATATTTGCTGACTTTGCAAAACTCCGTTATGCAGACGGTCAAGTCAGCAAATGCGCCATACTGGACAATGGCTGGGAAATGATCCTTGTTTAACCGGGTAACAATTTCGAAAGCAGAGTTGGCAACACGCTCTGCGGATAAATTTGTGAATCTGATGAAAGAAAAGGATAATCGGGTAACCAACCTGTCAGGACCTTCGAAGCTGCCGAAAACACACCAAACATGGTACGCCAACCTGACCGTAGATTCTGGGTTCGGGCTTGGATCATTTGTTGCAAGCATTGCAGGACCTGTTGACAGAGTTCAACCGTAATTGAGTGTGAAAGTTTTTACAATACTCACCAAATCGCGAATGTCTGGATTTTGATTGTGTATCATGGTGTATTCAAAAGGTTTCAAGAAGTCCTTTTGAAATTTAAAGTGAGGCAATTCTTCCTTCTCCAAAAATCGCATAGCAAGCTGACGAAGCGAGTCTAAAGCAAAACTTGCTACATGAAGATTGTTGTGGCAGCACACCTATAGGAAGGAGATGTTCGTGAGGTTCACCAATCGAAACACGAAGGAAGTTCTTACGAGATTGAAATGTTCCCCGAGAATATCCCACAGATTTGACCACTCCAAACGAATTCTCGTCATGTTGTAATATGAGATATCCACCAACTTCTGTAAGCTGAAAAGCCGGGGATGTTGAGACAGACCAGACGATTGAATTTCTTCCCAGGAAACATCGCATAGGGCTTGAACAAAGTCAACGATCGCAGTCTGAACGACACTGTGAATAAATGACAGACAAAATAGCGAATTGATGACATACTCCCGACAAATAATGACTGAGAGAGAAGACCATATCTGCGGCAACCGTGATGTGCGTCGATCGACTTTCGTTTGCAAGTTCTTCCGTTGGTACCTTTCGCGAGCGACTATTCGAATATGAAATCAGTTCACTTCTACCACTTGATTAGCCAGGCTAACTTACCCTTTTTTACCCGATTCAACCATATCCGTTCCATTGCTGATTAACTGCATATGCTCCAATTGACTGACACACGTTAAGACTTCATGCCATGAACCTTTGAGGTTGTTGCCTTCGTTGACAGCGACATCCAGCAAAGCCTTGATTGCTTCCATGTTCTTCGTCTTCATTTCCCCTAAATTATTCAAGAAAGTAAATTTCGCAAGGGTTGTCACGAAAGCATTTCTCTGTAATTCAAGATCGAAGAAGCACACAATCTTGATGGCGTTCTTGAAACCATCCAAACAAAGTTCGACGACTTCAAGATCATCAGTTTCTTGGAGAGGCCCAGAGAGACCTGCGAGGAAAGGGATCCACGCCACTTCAAGCATTGGCCGCACATGAACAAAGTGGGAGGCACTGAAGAATTGATCCCCGCCTTTAGAACCTTTCCGTTGTGTCCGCATCATTGTTCTGAAGAGCGCCTAAGAGCATGCCAGAGTCAGCACCTGTTTAGAAGAAAATAATAGGATGTACTTCAGTTTTGTTGGCCATGCCATTTGATTGCATTACATATGCCTCTTTCTGCAAGTCCCTTCCAACGCTTGCAATCGCATTGGCGAGGCCCGGACCCGTAGGCGTAATGGTGAGGCCAGCTTCGATTTCGTCCTTCATCCGTATCTCATTGCCAACAATGTCATCGTATATTTGAGACAAAAGCTCGTCCGGAAGATCTCCCCCATCGTTAATTTTAGTGTTGTTTTTCAAGAAGTCGGCCTTGGTCATGCGTCGTTTGATTTGCGGATTGTGGGCGTCAGTGTTCAACAAGATAACAGAGTATGCAAGAACGTAAGCAGCCTCTGTTTTATGGTCAATGCAAGCGTTTTTAGAAATATTGAAGCGAAAACAGTCAATGATACTGCTCACCAGCGCTCTTGAACGGAGTCTCTGAATTTCCGGCCATGTAGCGCTCCGCAAATTTTAACATGAATCGATCAATCTTCTGGGCCTCTCCAGGGAGCCGGAAAGATTGCAAAAACAACCTCAGGGCATCGATAAATGGGGAATCGTCAAAGTCCATGTCATCGACAAATGCGTGCATAATGGCAATATGGTGTTCATCGCTGCGTAACGCAAAGTTAATTTTGATCACAAATCTAAAGAAAAGGAGGCACACCCTTCACCCAAATACTCTCCGATCAATGATTTATTGAGGCCATCCGTGTTTAGTAAGAAGCGCGCAATATCTTGGGGTGCATCACTGGCAATAAAGCCAGTTTCAATCAAGAATTGAATTCCCTTGGTTGGGTGTCAGATGTATATCATGAAGAGTGCATGAAGAGCGCTTACGCGCTTGGGCTTGTAATTGAATTTCTTGATTCCCTCCAACAACGTTGTTTTCTTCTGCTTAGCACTCTCAAATTTAGTCGGGTCGTCCGTCAAGTCTGGAGTTGTTTGTCTGAAAGTTTCTATACTTGCGCCAGTTGCCGTTAGTCTATCTAGATTAGCATCCGATGAAGTAGCTTCGCGCTTCGTTTCTTCTGTCATCGACCGCGCTGAAGGCATTGGCTCTTCCACTCCTTTACCTGCCGATGTATTTGATGCAATTCCCCATGCTACCAGAGACCTAAGCACGGCTACGAGACATTCAAGTCCTTGCCGACGTAATTGAGCTTCTGAAAGGCCCATAGTCGACGTATCCATAGTGCCAGGGACAGAGATACCAGATCCGGTGAAGGACATTGGGTTCTGGCCCTGGTTCTTTGGAGTGGGACTCAACGCAGGACTAGGAGGTTCAACTCCTCGCTGGGGATGGGCTGATGTTGCTGATGCAAATTTGGAGACAAGGTTGATAAGACTGATGGATAGTGTTAATAACAGTCACCATAAACAGGTTTAAAAAATATAGTCTCACTGTTCATAGATGTTGTCTGCTGCTTCACTATCACAATCATAGTTCAGGTATATCTCAACTAGAGCCTGGGGGTCTTGGCACAGTCTGGATATCATGCCAAGAATGACAGCCTTTTGCTTCAAAGTAGATGTCCTCATTTCGATAATCGGGATGAAGATTTCGTGCAGAAGGACCTCAATTTCTTTCTAACACTCCGTGTCAGTATGCCACGAGAACTCAAATATAAGACTGATTGACCTTTAGCTTTGTTCGCATCCCGGCAAGAACCCGCCAGAAGATTTCTACACTGACTTCAAAGACCTGTGGGACCGAGCTGACCGCATTTCGACTCAAGCATAGGCACAAGTACTGATTAATCGCTTGGACGAAACTCGTCGCTTCATTATTCGAGGTTGAGTATATGATGGCAGTAGGGTCGACAAAGAGTGGCATATGCGAGTTCAGCACAGTCAAGACTAGATTTAAGGAAAGTAATTTTGAGCGCATAGGATGGGATTTGAGATCACGTTCACTGGGGTAACCAAAGTTAGTTCGGAACTAAATTTATAGATTACTACCAACCTCTCGGTATTAAGTGGCTTCATGGTCAGTTTACACAGCGCTCTGAAAACCAAGAAAGCATCCTTTACAAAGAGGTCGTCAAGAGTTAGCTGGTGAACATCATTGGTATTCCCTTGAAGCGAATCCAGAGGATTCTGGGCTTCGAAACTTTGCCTGCGGAATTATTTTCAGCGAGACGGACATTTAAGAATAGATTTGCCGCACAAAGTAAGAGGTGCTTTCCCTTCTTTGTCCTCCGATGATTGACCATCGATCGTCTCTGAATCTGCTACAGACTCTGTTCTGCTGGCCGGTGTCTCTTCACTAGACGCATGGTTGATGTGCCCATTCGAAGTGGAACTATTGGCCGCTTCGGACCCATAAACGGTGAACGAGTCGCGGGTCGCAGATGCCGAATGTTGGCCGTTGGGCTCTGCCGTCGACTTCGCAGGTCGTCTACACCGCGTGAAGACATGGTGTACCATCTGAGTTAGACCGCCCTGTGCAACCATTTGATTGACCTGGTCCGTACTGAGTAGGAAGATGTTGTAAACAGTTCGAACTGCTTTCAACAAGGAAGAATGGTGAACAAGAATCGTAGGGGACAGGACTAATGATAATAGAGCCTTCACTATTTGTAGAGAGACAGGATCGGGCGTGGTTTCTGTGTGGCATGAAGTGATAGTGTGGGCGACGAGGTCGACGAGGGATGGAAGCGGAATGTTCGTCTGCGAAGCTCCAGCCGCATTCCGCCCCGCGGGTGAAGGTGAAGGTGGCGGTGACGCATATGCACTTGCACTGTCGCCCTCGTTAAAGAACGAATACGATATAAGCTTTGATATGCAATCCAGACTGGCAATCATGAGCTTTTCGTTGCGTGTCTCGCATGCTAGTCGAAGAGGTTCAAATATCTCTCGTGGCTTGTCTCCGCCCTGGTTAGAACGGATCAGCTCGAGCGCCTTGGTTGTACTGTCGCGGAGAGGAGCAGAGCGCTTGGCTTCCTTCGAAGATGCGATTGTTTCCAGTGCGCTAGTTATAAGAACCATCGAGACATTGTGCCCTCTGGCTATTGTCATCGAACGCCTATGAGCTGGGACCGATCCTGCACTTGCGACTGACAACGATGGCGACTGCGCTCTGACATCCGGACGGCTGGCATTTGTGGCCTCCGAAAATCTTGTAGTTGGTACGGACGCCTTCCGCTGAGGCGTTTGCGGAGTATCTACACCTTTAGGGGGCGTCGGAGGAGGTGCATTACTCACCGCATCTGTGGCTGTATGGCCATTCGCGAACGCATCCTCTGGTGACGGTAGCGGTGACGAGGCAACCGCTTCCGTTGGCCCTTCCGTTACGACTGCAGGTTCCTCATGTTCCGCCTCGTGTATAACGACCTCCGGGACCGAACCTTCTTCTTTAGTATATGCCACTGGAGGAGTTTGCGTCCCTTCGACTTCGTTCTCTTCAGAACTCGGAGATGAGACGTCGTCGTCGTGAGACGCGTTGGATTCGGGAGAAACGGAGGGCGGCAGGGAATCAGTCTGCGGCGGTATGTCGTCTTCCATCCAGACAGTAAGACTAGAGCAGATGATGACCTGGTCTGTGCCGAAGTAGAGCTACTGGCGACTTGAAGAAATGGCTAACGAAATCTAGCACCAGTCAAGTGATTACGCAAATACGTTACCCGGTTTGCTAGCAGCCCAAATCGGTAACATTTTACCCTGCCACCTGCGGTAACCTCATTTAAATAAGTTGCATTTGAGACTCGAAAAATATTAGCGGTTTTTTTCTAATGTGCTTGTTACACTGATTGTACAATTATGACATGGTATAATATTGGGGATATTTAATGGATCTAGCACAATTACTTTCTATGCCTTGACAACGGGCTGAAGAGCCTGGAGGAGCATATTCAGACATTGTATCAATCGAGTGTGCTTGAGATGTTATACTCACAGCCTTGGTCAACTCAAAGATTCTACGCTGACCGGCAAAAAGAATCGCAGCTGTCAAAACACTTTGAGTTACTTTGCTACCAATACCTCTGTAAAGGCCTTCGATGCCTTCTTCTTTCAAGATTGTCAAGAGACCGTCTAAAGAAGATTTGTATCTCAGCGAATTAGCAGTACCGGCCTGCAGACGACTCTTTATGACACTTTTTGAAGTATTAGAGGTGAGAAATAATTAAATAAATCAATACACACATGTAAGGATATGTGAAGCTGGTGGCAGCTTTCAAAGATCTGAGTTATTATGAGGCTATGGAATGCAAGGGTCTTACCGAGCTTCGAAAGTGCTCCCAGAAGGAAGAAATCCCAGTCTGAGAGGGCCGCCACCGCAGCCACGATGCCAGCTGCACGGAGCTTGGATGTGCGCCTGGCAATCAAAAAATTCTTCAACTGCTCGAAGACAGTGTACTGGATGATTGGATTCATAACCAGAATCAACGCTGGACCGATCCCGCGCCAGAAGGCACTGGATGCCAGATACCAGTTAAGTTTCCGTGGCTTGTAAAAATGGTAAGAATGTTTAAAACGTACGCGATACCATCCTTAGCGATGATACTCTTGACTGTCTCAATGAAACCGAGCTTCTTCGTAACAACGGGTTTGTTGGCGTCAGTCCCGATTGTGTGAACGGCTTGAGAGGTCTGGATGACCCAGATTGGGTTGCTGATGATAGTCGTCGCAGAACCTAATGATTAAATGAGAAAGGTAAAGGTGCGGATCGGGATAGGGATGTACCAGCAATCAAACCAGCCAGCATAGACTCGAGAGTACTCAATGCTTTGCTACTACGAGAGCGAAGGATAGTCTCCTTTGACCTCTCGTAAAAGTAGTAATAAACGCTGTACATACAGTGAGTACGCGTCTCTGCAGTTATGATCACGGCTGGCGAACCCATTGGCGATAGCAATGCCGAGCAAGCTCGAATTCAGTCCGCTGTAGAGGCCCAATACTCCTTCGCGTTTGATGATGTCAAGGACAGCCTGGTACGTCGACTGGCAAGGCGGTCTAGAGTTCAGTGGGAGTCAAAATTACGTCGGAGCAAAGCTCCTACCTTGCGTTCCTTCTTAGTCTCCACCGCGGCACGAGTAGAGAGGAATATCAAGGGGCTGCATGAAGTAATTGTTAACAAGGAATCAGGATGGCTGAGGGCCGCCGCCCTTGAGCTGACTGACTAGGTTGCGCTCATGGCAACAATGCCACCGGCGGCACCAGCAATAGAGTGGATAGCAGAGTCGCTCATTTTACAGATATTTGACGCGAGAAAGGAAGGACAGGTAGACGTAGACACGGCGCAAAAGACTTCAGCTTCATTTATGTATCGGGTATTCGGGAGTGAAATGGGAACCACAACTGACGTCTTGAGAAACAAATCACATGTCTGCTCGAAGGCAACTTGTCAATGTCACCTTGCGGAATTCCTTCATGGCATATGCCATTGGTCCCGAACTGCACTATTCACTTTCATCTCCATCAATTATAACAAAATATGTACATTGTCAACAAGCCCTCGGTGGTCTCTGTCATAGTCTCTTTAATAACTTCTGCAGCTCGTCGACATCCTTTGCCAAACCATTTGAGCTTCCAGATGCCGTTGTTGAGTCACTCTTCAACTGAGTAGAATAAACCCCTCCGTCAGAAGAGGTCGATTTCCCATCATCTTTGCTCAACCAATCATCTAGTTGTGCAATAATCGATCGAGCCTTCAGCCGGAAGTGGGTCTTGATAATATCGGCGAACGGTTCAGGTGGATTTTTCAAATTTCCAAGCATCTATGGGAATTAGTGAGCATATAGTCTTTGTAGTAGTTATGAACACTTACTGCCGTCTTCACTACCATTCTTCGCACATTAGCAGAATCTGTAATTTATGCTCAAAGTAAGTCATCAGGCAGAAAAATAGAACCTACATGACATTGATGCAGCGCTGCCCCCTGAAGTTGACCAGGCAGGTTCGTTCAGATAAGGCTCGTCACAGAGGATCATCGACTGTATTGAAATTAAAACCTGGAAAGGAAAGACATCACTTAAACCGTGTATATCCGAGGAAGAGAATATCTACCTGCAAAAGCGTCGATCTGCCAGCTACCCAGCCAGGACCTTGCCATGTCCCGAGTAGGGACAAACAAACTTTGCCGTCCTGTGGCAAATAATTAGAGACGTTAGCAGATATATATAAGACTAAATAGCTTACTGCATAGAGGTTGGGGTTAAAGCGGAATTTACCGCCGTTTGTCTGAAAACATCTCAGAGATGAATCCTCCCTGTCATTAAATCGGCAGGCTTACGGTCATATATTTCACACTTGGCGGTGATTGGTTGTAACTTGGGCCCAAGAAAATGTCAAACAAGAAACTTTTTGATGGATTAGAAAACGGGGTTCGAATAGAGTGAGATAGTTGACTGACCAGCCATTGTGATACCTGTAAGCGTAAAACAAGTTAAATTATCCTCGAAGTGGTTCTAGAGCTGAGAAAATACGCACGGAGTGCCTTCAGGGCCTGTTATAAGGGCCTTGATTACATCCACCCGAGTCTCATCGACCCGCAAGAAGATCGACGAGCCCCACGATACAGGAAGGTTGGTAGTGAGAATTGCAAGCTAAGCACCTCCATTTCAGCGCAACCGCCGTACGATCCACGACCAGACTCACCTCTTTAGCAATCGCCAGCGAGCGCTTGGGGATATCAGAACCAGCAAGCATACGCGCTTCATTGTCGTAGAAGAATTTGTAATGGGGAGTAGCGGCAGGATCTGCTGCGTCCACGCCGTCTGGCGCTGGAAGGGACATATCGCAGTATTCGAACCTGACTCGAGTGGCCCAGTCCAAATATGCTTTCTGCAGAGATTCATCGGACGTTGTGACGTCGACACGGTATGGGGGCACATATGTGATCGACGATGAGATAGTGGGCAGGGATGCATGGAGGCGCTCGACGAAGGCGTCACCTTTGGTATCACGTAGAGAACGATCGATGGCCTTGACGGTGGCGAGGATGCGCTGGCAGAAGTGGAGGAGCTTCTGATTTTCGTCAGAAACTGCCACGGCAGCTTCCTCCTCCTCCTTCTCTCGCATGTCTGTCGTCATCCGTTTCTGCTCTTCTGTCAATTCCTCGGCTACTTGACTCTCAACTTGTTTATTTCCCTCTAGCCCCTTCACCGCGGCCTGAGCTTGAATAGCGATCCCTTCCAATAATTCTCTTGGACTTGAGCTGCCTTCGTATATAATGGTGCGCTCCCTGATCTGGTTATTCTTGGCGTTAACTGCCTTAACAGAGCTAACGACCATGATAGGCATGGCCATCATACTCGCGAGGGCCTCGTGATTTGATATAGTCTAGATTCGACAGTGAAAACTCATCAATCTATAAAAATTCGGGGCTTACCTCCAGCCACTCGAGGAGTTCGAAGTAAAGAGTTGAGCGCTCAGACATATCTGCTAACGAATCGTTCTGGAGAAGTCTGCTACAGACATGATTGAAGCGTCGGCGAAGGTGAGCCAACGTAGTCGGGTGGACGAGGTAGTCGCTCGTGCGACCTCCACCCTCTCTGTTCAGGTTAGGCAAAAAGGCACGTATAGCGGCAAGTAACTTGGCAATCTTTTCGTCTTTCTTGCGCTGCGCATCCAGCGCTATCAGCTGGCCGGTATGCTGGAGAAAGGATTAGCAACCAATAAAAATAGAACATGTACCTATAAACGAACGCACGTCCTCCACAACGTCTCCCGCGTAGCCGATGCCTCCCTTCGCCCGCTTTCCGGCATTGTTTGAATAATACAGGGCGTCACCGTCGTCGGCCTCCAGCGGTAAGCTAGTATTTGGCTTCCGGCGTTTGTTGTTGCGTGAAGAGGTGGTAGAATCGGCAGGCTGCGTGGTGGTGTCCTGGTTGTGCTGGTTGAATATATCGTCTAGCATAGTCAGGCCGACACCTAAGATAACACCCTGCAGATCGGCGCAGTGGAAAAGCGGGTCTTCCCGCGTGGCGGAGTGCTTCTCAGCGTCAACCGACACGGGTTCGCCGCACGCTAGGCAGACCTTCGAGTGGCATCGGGGGCAGATTTTGGTGACTTTGCTGCGCAGGCGGTCGATGTACGCGGAGAAGTCGGGCTGGGCAAAACGGCTTTGAACATTCGTTGTGTCAAATGGGCAATCCGGACTTACGTGCAGCGCGAAGAAGTCGCCCTTCGAGCGCGGGATCGCAGCACCACAATCCTGAGGGCACGAGCAAGTAGGCGAACTGAGCTGGGAGTACAGGCTGAACAGAAACATCTGTTCGCCGCCTTCGGGGCATCCTTTCATCCATTGGCCCTGTGTCAAGAGCGGTACGCTCTCATTCGTCTCAGGTATTACCATCGTTTCTGGATATTCTTCGATTTCGATGACTTCCTCCCTTCTGTCTTTGGAGAAGAAG
Organism: Hypholoma fasciculare; assembly: GCA_016801325.1. Lineage (NCBI taxonomy): Eukaryota > Fungi > Basidiomycota > Agaricomycetes > Agaricales > Strophariaceae > Hypholoma > Hypholoma fasciculare. Next base: position 81,255 of record JAEKIV010000021.1, read on the forward strand.
ATGCCTGATAACAGCCTACATCAGCAAGATGAGTGTCGAGCGCGTCGCAGAAGCCTTGCCGGAGTATGGATCAACTTGTGCGTTTCCTCCGCCTGTATTGGCAGGCGCGTCCTTCATATTGTCGTAATCGGAGTCGTAATCTACGTAGTCTTCGCCATCTAAATGGAAGAATACATATAAGCGCCTGGCCTCTCAGTTCCCGAACCTGCTCACCATCATCGCTCCCTTCATGAGCCACATCTCCGTCGGAATCCACGTTGGCATCGTCATCGTCTTCTTCTTCTGCGGGCGTCTATTCATATAATTAAACCAGCGCCCAAGAAAGGAGGCTACTTATATTGCGAAACATACACTCGGGCGCGGCGGTCTGCTAGATAACATCTCTACATCGTCGTCTTTGATGTGGTCGAACTTGCCCTCAAAAAAACGTTCCGCAGCCTGCTCAACGTCCTTGTACTGTTTCAGCGCAGCGCGCGCTTGGGCATGAGTAGCTCCCTGTAAAGATAACCGTGAATCGAGCGACACTTAGGATTAGAGGATGGGAATCACACACCATCTCGACCAGCTGGTGAATTTCGGTGGCGGACATCTTGAAGCTAGCCTAGATAGATAATTCGTGAGGAAGAGAGTATATTTCTGGGCAGATAGGCCGCAAGTGACTTGTGGCCTTTGAGCGATGTGCTCAATGAGCAATAGTTTAGTTAAGGTCCAACTTGGGTCCACAACAAGTCTACAAAAGGTTTACCAGGTCTATTTACGTAATCAGACTACTTTAAATGGGTCATGGCCAAACCATGATCTAGCCTCGGGCGGTATCCGTTCAGGCGCTGTTAAGCAAAATTCTTTTGTACTGGCCGGCCGTATGTATAAAAAGACACAGATTTAGATACCTCAAGGTTAAGTCTGAGATACTGTGATATACAGAAGGAAGCCCAGAGGCGATAACGATAAAAAAATATAGCAGAGATCATGATACGAAGTCAGGCGAGAACATATAGCGCCAAGGAGCGAAGGTCATATAAGTTATTGAGTCCAAACAAAACTTCGTTTTAGAGATAAAATAGAAGAGAGGATAAGACAAAAAATCGGACTTGCCGGCAGTACAGTACCTAAAACACCGAAGATAAAGGATGGGAATACAAGGACATTTACTTCTTCTGCGGCCTCGCACTGCCGTCGCGATCGAAGCCCAAGGGGTATGAAGACAGATCATTGGTGAGAGCCAAGGTATCAAGACTCGCACGGGCACGCTGAGCGAACGAGGAGGGCGCAGGCCCGTTATCCGAGGTGGTATGTTCAGACTCAATTTGGAATGGGAAAGAACCTAGTCCAGATGATGCCGTTGAGAGCTGTGAACCAGTCGACAATCCCAGGAGAGTGCGCCTGTCAGGCGGTGCGGGCAGGGATTGACTGAGGGGATCCTTGTCCATGAATGCTAATTTCGTCGCCTCGGAAGAGAACGACTGCGGAGTCAGCGGCGATGGCGGTGCGACAACAAACGTGTGCTGATTGAGCGGAGAGGCAGACGGATTAGTAAATGATTGTTGAGCCAGCGGGGACGCTGGAGGAGACCTTATAGGGCGGTCAGATATGGGTGAAGGAGGAACGAAAGGGAAAGATTCGAGAATAGAGTCTGCACGTGTGGAGGTGGCCGACAGGGCAGAAGCGTTGGAAAGCCTTCGTCTGTCTAGACCTTGTGCTTGTGCTTGTGCTTGAGCGTGAGCAAGGGCGCGCTGTTGTTGCTCTTGCAAAGTTCCAGCAGTTGCGCCGGTTGGAGGTGACACCAATCTTCCCATGGTGGTTCTGTACGAGTTAGCGCTGGCAGGTGTTTTGGGACCGTTAAGGCCAACGTTGACTCTGGTAGCACTGGCAATGTCGACAATGGATCCAGCTTGCGTACTCATGCTAGACGGGCGACTGTCCTTGACGGAACGTGACCAAGGTTGGGTAGGAATTTTCGGGTTCCACTCCGGTGTCGCCTCCTCGGCTTCCTGGGCAGCGGCAAAGGTCGTCCGTGAGGGAGTTGCAGAGCCTGCATAGTCTGCTTGCGTAGAAATGTGCTTGTCTGCAAATGGATCAACTGCTGCTTCCTGGCCTTCTTCTGGTTCTTCTCTCAGCATGTCGTTCGGGCCAAATGATGTCGAAGCCAGAGGTGATTTAGATACTGGCTTACTATAGGCAGGTGGTTTCAAGGAATCCGCAGAATTGTTTGCCGACAGTGAACCGGTGTTAATAACCTCAGCCTTGACGACGCCGACGACTTGGCGAACTCCCTTGGTTGGGGTCATGATCATAGGCGCTTCATTCAAGAAATCACTTGAATAGCTAGCGCCCGACATGTAAGAGTTCCTGGACGAGATGCCCGAGATGGTGGACTGGTTATAATTATTTGTGCGGAGGTTGTCGTGAGAAACATTGACATGGTCCAGATTGAGGTTGAGTTCTGGAGAACGAGCAGGACGCTGCGGATGAGATCCAGTTGAGGAAGACTGGCTATTGGCCTCTGACCGAGCGAGGGAGTCGCGCTGGGAGTCGGAAGGGACAAAGGCGATGGGTATAACATTGGTCGCTTCCGTACCTGCGGTTTGGATAGAGGTCGTGTCTGCAAATGGGTTGGGATACTCGTGATGAGATGAGTGTTGGGAGTTGGGATCGAGATCGATGGTAGTGCTCGAATGTGAGGAATAAACTCTGACTGTACCAACGTCTGATGGGGGCTTTTCTGTTGGATCTGGGCGGTTGAGAACAGTCTCCGCTGGGGCTGGGATGTCCTTCTTGACTTCACGAGCACTTGTGCGATGTCGGCGGACAAGAGCGCGCTTTCGATGGCGAAGGAACAGGAATATAGCTGCGGCGAAGAAGGCGACGATTCCAATTATGGCCCCGGCAACCGCGCCTTTGCTGATACCTCCACCAGATGATGTAGTCTGGTCACTGGCCTGACAGATGTTATGCTGGCACACGGTGCAGTTTCTGGAGAGAGGTCAGAGACGGCGAATAGACATGTAGCGCCCATAACTGACCTGTTTACTCGAACACAGAGCTGCCCTGAAGGGCAGGTATCGGAGTAGCAGGGAAGGGGGTCGGAACAACCAGAGAGGGGTATACATGTCGACGAGGCGGACTGGCGCGGGGCAAGGATGGGGACACTCATAGTACAAAAGGAGCGTGTGTATGAAGGGAAGAAGGAGAGGGGGTGACACAGTGGTAAAGAGCGGTGAGAAGGAAGGGAATGAATTTCGACACAGCTGCCGTGGGAACATCACCAATTGCTGTGGCGATCATTAGTCAGGCGGCCAGATAGCCTTTCCTTATGGCTGCCATCTCCGTCTCCAATCTCACCTATGCATACAACTCCTTCTCGCCCCCGTCCCTCACAGGCATCAACATAGCCCTCCCCCCGGGCTCACGCACGATCCTGATTGGCGCCAACGGAGGTCTGCACAGTCCCTAGTATTTCCTGCCTTGTCCTCATCCGTCCGCGCAAGCCGGCAAGTCCACCCTTCTGCAGCTCTTGGCCGGCAAGAAACTCGTCGGAGACGGCGCCGACGTGCGCATCAAGGACCAGGATGTTTTTAGAAACTCCCCAGAAGGTGTTACATTCTTAGGCACCGAATGGTCTGTCGCCAGCACTGCATGGTCCAGCTTTCTATAATAGCTTCTCTTCTTGCAGGGCCATGAATCCTGTCGTGCGGGGAGATATCGGCGTCGCAGAATTCCTAGACTCCGTCGGTGGCTACAGACACAAGGAAAGACGAGACCGTCTGCTCGATCTTCTTGATGTGGACTTAGATTGGCGCATGCACAAGATCTCTGACGGCGAGCGCCGTAGAGTCCAACTGTGCTTCGGCTTGATGGCACCATGGGACATCCTGCTCCTTGACGAGGTCCGCCTCCCTTTCCATGGGTATCCCCCTTTATTCATCTTCATAGGTCACTGTCGATTTGGATGTCATGGTTCGCGATGATCTGCTCAAGTTCCTGAAGGCGGACAGCGAAGCGCGAGGAGCCACTATTCTATGCAAGTTGTTTGCCCCTGAAGAAGGCAACATTTCTAATTTTAATTCAATCTATCTATTCAGATGCCACCCACATATTTGACGGCCTTAATGATTTCCCAACGCATATAGCCCATATGCGATTTGGCACCTTTGTCACACTCCCGACCTCATGGCCTTTCCCTGATAGAAGCAGCGCTTTGACCCCAGCTATTTCGGCTACAACTCCGCTCTACAATATAGCTCTGCAGTGGCTCAGAGAAGATCGGGAATATAGTCGGGAGCTTGAAAGGCAAGGGAAGAAAGTACCCCGTGGAGCTCGTAGAAACGACGTGCGTTCTCTTCCATCTTGTGGGTCATTATCACTCAACAAATCTGTTCTCCAGACCGTGCCTACCGATTCCGAAACATTTTACAAAAAGTGGGTAACCCACCTGCATGCACGATCCGAACTAAAACTTTTGTCATTAAGATATGATTACAGTCACTAGGGATCTCTAACAACTATCCAACTTTTGCATCTTTCAACAGATTAATTATCATTACCTCGCATCTTGCATCAGACTACATGGACTCGCACACCTCATATGTACATGTACTGGGATATTCCACTATCAAAACAATTCTATTTTATCTTGCATTCTATAAATCATACACATTTGATCCAAAAGCATAGGTAGAGCGTTGGAAGCGCAACTTGCAGTGTCCACACGTGGACGGTTTTGGTACGAGACTACAACTTGCAGATGCAATGTGAGTGCACCAGGAAAGACCAGAGCGGCGGGCCGGATCGGCTAATTTTGTAGCTTATGTAATATATTAGCAGCCTCCTCGGCGGTTGAGCAGCGTCTCCAAGTTCCTACCACCATCTCCCGTCCCTCTACCCTCTCAGGATCACAAAGATGGCGACCCAGGCGGAAATCATTGACCTCACCAGTCCGAAGCCTGTAGTGCATGAAATTCCGGATTCTGAGCCTGACCTAGCTGAAGCGCCGGCAGCACAGGAGTCACGCAAGAAAAAGACACGACGGAGCAAACGCAGCTCGCTGAACCCATCAGCATCAACGCCGGTTTCGCGGAACTCCCGCGCTAGCTCGCGGGCAGGCGATGCTGAACCGCCTAGTCCTGAGCCACGCGCGAAGCGGAAGCGACGAGACGGGAGCCCATCAGAGGAGAGCCGCGCACAGCCTTCGAATAGACGCGCGCGCCGGGAGATGGAACGGGAAAAGGCCAAGGAGCAAAAGCGGGAGGACGGGGAGCTGGATGAGGGCGAGCTGTTCGTCGTGGATTTGACGCCCATGCCCATTCCGTCGCTTGTGATCGCCCCGACGCGTGCGGCCGATGCCACCACGGGGGAGACCACGGCGAAGCTGCTCGTACCGGCGCATGTGACGGTTCTTGGGAGCACGCCGGTGGAGATTATACAGCCGCTCGCTGAGAGTGAAAAGGATGAAGATTTTATTAATTACTTGGACTATGACGATTCGAAGGTGAGCATCGCCTGTTCGGGCACGATGTAGAGGGAGCTGATCTGATGTCTCTGCCATGAAGCAAATCATTCGATACTATAACGAACCGAAAGACGAAAGCATTGTTCTAAACCGAACTGTGTGCAAAAACTGTGGGGCTGAGGGGGACCACAAAACATCTGCTTGTACAGTTCAAATCGTGAGTCTTATTTAATATCATATTGAATTTGCCAGACTGAGAACATACAATCAGTGCCTGACATGTGGGGTTCGTAATGAGCACTCTACTCGATCATGTCCAATAAGCAAAGTCTGCTTCACATGTGGGATGAAGGGACATATCAACGCAGTCAGTCGCGTCGTGCATGGAGGTTTGCTTGTGCTAAAAAAATAGTAGAACTGTCCAAATCGTAGGACGGCGCGCGCCCTTCAATCATCATACGAGGTAGAGTGCGACAGGTGCTCTTCATCTAAGCATAAAACAAATGTAGGCCCTGTTTAGTTAAATCAGGTGCGGTTCTTATGCCTTTGCGATAGGAATGTCCGACGGTGTGGCGGTTGTATGAATATTACACAGCGGAAGAGCAGACGCACGTAATTGAAATGCGGCACTCCAAGAAGGACCTCAAACTTGGCGAAGGTGGCGAAGGCTACGTCGCCGACGACGAATGGTGTTATTACTGTGGGCACAGCGGTCATTGGGGCGATGTATGTTAATCTCACATTCCCCATCCCCGAGAATGTCAACCTCATCGCTTCTTTAGGATTGCCATGATATGAACAGAGCACCCGACGAGTATTCGGCGTTTAGTCGATACAACGTTATGACGGGACCATTTTACGATCCAAACAACGAACGAAAAGCGTCGACGTCGCGCTCGCAGGTGCGAGATTGGGCAAGTGTGGAGGACACTTCGCGGTGGGACAAAAATGCGCCGGGCGCAGTCGGGCGGCAAGGGCGCATGAAATCGCGCGCAGCGCTGGAGAGGCAAGCGCAGCAGGCTGAGGACGATCAGGACGACTGGTTCAGTAGGGACAGGCGCTCTGCATCGTCGAATCGGGGGCAGCAGCAGAAGAACGGCTCGCAGACGACGTTCAATTTTGGGAAAAATATGGGCGGTGGCAAGCAGTACGCACCGCCGCCGCCGGATGCGGAACGACCGAGCCTTTTGTCAAGGCTGGACCTGGGGCGCGCTGATGGGCGGGACGCGAGGTCGGGGCACAGGTCTCGCAAACGCGACTATCGGGATGACTCGTCGAGTGGGCACCGAGACAGACGGCGGCGCGACGATAGGTCGTCAAGCCACTATCCAGACCGTCGAAACCGTGATCATGCGCCGAGATATCGAGGTGGATATGAGCCAAGGTAGAGGTTCTGAACTCTTGTTGTATCTTGTATCTTGGGTTGTGGATGCATTGTGTGCCATATTGGAGGGACTGTGGATATGTACGACTTGGCTTACTGTCCCATTACGTTTATGTAGCATTTGTGAGCTCAAAGACCATGCACTCGGCTGCTTTTTGGGGGGCGTAACATTTTGCGGACGTTCGATCAAGTTACCCATCAACCACGACTACATCAACTAAAAGACATCGTTATGATAGGAAGCTTTGTTGCTCCTCTGGATCGCGCATACGGAACGTCTCGTTCATCTGCAGCTAATCCCCCGCAGGCCAATCCTAGCAGGCAAGTAAACGACGGCGGCGTGCTCGCGCGCACCGCGATTTCGCTCGAATACGCATCGCTCGCCAACACCGGCCACTGCCCCCTGGGCATATATGTCGTGCCATCCAGCAGTAGCCTTTTCATCTGGGACGCCGTCTTCTTCGTTCATCAAGGCAGGTGCGATCGCGCTTCGCCTTCGTGATGCATCTGCAACTTGACTCGTCTTCTCCCTCCGGCAGGGTACTACGCAGATGCGGTCCTCAAGTTCCGCCTGACGTTTCCGCCGAACTACCCCGATAGCGCGCCCGCGGTCGACTTCGTGACGGACGTGTTCCACCCCCTAATTTCCCAGACGGGCGCGTTCAACCTCGCCCCGAGGTTCCGTCCGTGGAGGTGCGCGCGACAGCAGGCCCCTGTGCGTTTGACTGATGCGATAGCCCGCCAGGCCGAAGGAGCACCATGCGTTCGACATTCTCCACTGGGTCAAGGCCGCGTTCAAGAAACATGCGCTGGATGGGTTTCAGGAATCTGATTGTTTCAACAAAGAGGCGTTTCGGTGCGTGCCTCTCCTGATCACAGTGCACTGCATATACTCACGTACAGTTGGATTAGTTTGTAAGATCGCCGTTTCTAACGCGGTTTTATGCAACTGAGCCATATTCCTCAGATACCGCGATTCGACCCAATCCTTCGCCGCTTTAGCTACACAGTCTGCGTCTCTTTCGCAGTCTGAGTCCGCGTTGTTCGACTCGGACCACCCATCACCAATGGGAAATGTCCGCAGTGGAATCGTATTCCGAAAGTTGACTCCAGAGCAACTTGCGCAGGAAAGGGCGAAACTAGGACTTCATGAATGGGATGATAAGGATGAATCATGAAGTCAGTCAATTTATCTACTAGGTCTACGCTATAATTTATAATAGTGGGTGTTGATCCTACTATATCTCTAGATCTATATTTGTGTATCTCTACTAATTGGATGCGACTAATGTAATTAACTGGATCAGAATATTCTAGGCTTCTTCGACAAGTACTGGTGATGCTGCGATAATAGGCGCATCAATCGTCTCGAAAGGACCTTCCGACCCCATGTCGTCGTCCTATGGAAATGGGTAACGGTCAATTTGAGGTCATAGAGAGGAGATATGACACACCTCAGACAGTCGGTTAAAGTGCTTGGATAGTTTCTCAATAACGAGGCTGTACGGTAAATGTTGTGTGAGTTTCCTGTGAAAGGCATTAGCATATAGTGCGATCTGATCAAAGTCGTTGATTTTGTGTACCTCCTCGGTTGTACATTCAGAGAGTGACGGGCATCCAACGTAGAATCCAGAACGTTAGAAGAGTGTGCGCCTTCGCTCAGCGAAAGTCTGATGGAATACTCTTTGTCGGAATTCCCCCGGCCATGATTTCGCTCGTATAACTCAAACGTTATATGCGACTAAAGTCACTGATAGTCAGGGAGAGCAATTTAAAGATCAAGAGGAAAAATGCCTACCGCGTAGTCTAACTCGGGGATGCGACGATTGGCAATTGGCAGGCCGGAAAGCAGTACCAAGTTGACGAGGGTATGAATGTGGCTCTCTTTGGTGAAATAAAGAGTCAGTGAACTTTCCCCGTTGTTGCGTGCCGCCTCCAAATCGGAAACAACGTTGCGGAGGAGTGGGAGAGACGTAAGGACACCGATTTCTTCCCTGGTTATTGAAGAGTCAAGTTGGGTATGCATCACATTAAGTTTCGGAACCTACTTCTCGTCTGGGTCAATGCCGTATTCCTGTGGAGCGACTAAATCGAAAAGAGCTTTGGCGCGTCCGTAAAGCTCGTGGATTTTGCGATCATGGGGAGGTTGATGTGGGTCAGTGCGGCCGTGCTCGTCAAATATGGCAAACAAGAAGGTTCGGTGATGGAGGCCACAGTACTTGATTGTATCGTACAGTTCCGAGACCTAATACATCCCCCGCACATCGAGGCATGTCAGCGAGGGTTGTGTTGCCCGCAAATGCTATTCACTCACGCGTGATGGATCAAATTTCTCTTGCTTCACATCGCAGAAGTCCTCAAAGAGCTTTTCCCACCGCTCACGGAAGAGCCATGGTTCGTCGCCACAACACCTGAACGAGGCAATCAGATCTCCATGTAAGCTAACGCGCACGACTACAAAGACGGAAAAGGCTGAGTGAGCTGTGCGACGCACCATCGTTCTTGTATTTTGTCTACATCGAGCGTCTCGAAATTGTGCCGCATGATGTCTCTGAACGAGCTGAGGAGCTCGATGACTTCCTGTTGCAGAACGTAAATATTTGCCCAGTATCTCTGGTGATAGCTGGAGCTTGAACCTACTTTGACAACTTCCACCGGCTCCTTCTTCATGCTCTTCGGCCAGGTCAGCTCGGGCCGCTTTTCTGACTCGCCGGGGCGTAGCAAGATCTTCAGCCGTTTCTTTACATCGTCCATCAGATCCTTCGCTGCATTGGAATCGTCGAGCAGATCTTTGCGAATGATTAGTTTCAAAGGGGACTGGTTGGGCTGCAGTTGTTGTTGGCCTTGCTGAACTTGCTGGGGGATATTTTTGTTGATGAAGCTGCTATTCTTACTATCGTTCGGGCTCCTCGTTGTGTTGCCTGTGGGAGCCGAATAACTTGGATGCTGGGGATCGAGTAGGGCGGCCGCAAATATTTCGGCAGAAGCGATAACACGTCTCTCGGATGAAGTGAATATCTAGGCATCGGGCTGTTAACTTCAAGCGCGGAAGCAAGTCCTTTATCGTGCACTTACCTTAACGTTATGGAGGACCTCTTTGTCTATTTATGACCTCAATATCTGCGAATGAGCTGATGAACGCAAAACTCACTCATGATGGAGATATCTTTCTTCAAGTTTTCGCCGAGATCGCGGGATTGGTATCTCGCGGAGTGCGTGAACTGAAATGAATTTAATGAATTACATCGTCCGAGGTGCCACGATTTCTTACCTCTCCTCCCCATTTGAAGACCAAGGTGAGTTTGGTAAGCTTTCGCACTTGCCCGAGTTGTCGCTTTGAGTATACTGGCTTTAATTGAGCCTTTGTACCCGGCAGATCAATCTTGCTGAAAAGAGCATTGCTTAATTGCGTCAATTTATTGAGCTCTTCTCCATCCGCTCCAAGGTTCCGAGCCTCTTCGATGGCTGTGGCAATCCAGCTCAACTGTTCCTTTTCCCGTAAGATAATTTCTTCAGTTTCTCCATTCAACAAAGTAACGAAAGGCTGGGTCCATGGCTCCCCTATGGGGAAGTTGAACTTGAGTTTTTGCTACAAAGGAAATCGAATGGTCAGTAAACAGGACGCAAGGAATGCACGCTACCGACAAACTTTGGGAGTGCGATCGGCGTGTCTGAATACGGTGACATTAGCCTTCAATAACCACGTCGGAGCTTCTTGGCTCGGGTTTTGGGTCAACGGTAAAGGTCTCTCAATTGACGAAGATACCCGCATGCATAGAGCAGCCAAAATGTCAGCGGCCTTGTCTGATGATAAAATTGAGATTTAGCTCGGACTCATTCTGATATAAAAAGAAGAAATACCGTAATAAGTTTCATTTCCCTTCACAAAACTCCAGCCGTTCACGTCAATGACCTGGCTTTTGTGGCCATTCTCACAGCGAAGCATGTCAAAGCCGCATACACGCTGTCCGAAACCTTCACAAATTTTATCCGCCCACGACTTTTCTTCTTCCGTCAGTCGGGTAATAAAGCTAGCAGTAATGAGTGAGCTTTGCCCATGGAAAAAAAAGGTCAATATCCGCTGTTACCGAATTTCTTTGCCTTCCGTATTACGTCTGACAACACCATCGACGACAGGGGATTTGCGAGTTTCGGCGTGAGTGTATTCCCGTCCTACAGTGTATACTTTGATATCCTCTGAATTATCGACATCGATGAATTGTTCGTAGATGTACGATCCATCGGTTCTAGGATGGTTTAGGGTAGGATCGAGCTCGCTAGACTTGTTTCCTACCTTAGAGCAAGATTGGCATGAGAACTAGAGCAGGTTTTCAAGATAGTTGGCGTACTTTTCTGAATAATCGACGACCGCCGCCATCTCGAAAATAAATATATACATTGTGATCCTCGCCGCTCACGGGCTTTTCTACGAAGGGCTTTTCCATGGCTATACCATCAACGATGATGGCATTGCCGTCTTCGCGAAGCGATACTTCAGGGGTCACATAGAAGCCGCCAAGGGTAACGCCCAACTTGTTTTTCATTATCTCCACAAGCTCTTGATCGACCTTTGGACCACCGTCTCGGGAGACCTCAAGACGTGTGGGGGTTGGTACACCTATATGGTCGAGAACGGCGCCGACCAAACGACGATCCCAAAGGAGGGCTTGGGGAGGAAGGTCATTTATGCAGAAGGGCTTCCGAAGCTTGACATAGGAGATGGCCTTGTCAAGAGGGAAGTCGGTTGAAAAGAAGGAGATGAGGACATCGCAGCGCGGCCAATTCTCGACATCTTTAGAGTCCGATGAACGAGGGGAGCCGAGAAATTAATGTGTCAAATACCTTCGTCCAAGATCACCTTGTCGCCGAAGACTTTAACTTCAATGGCGCCCCGTGCACGTTCGACCAATCTGGTGAGGATCTCGCGCATGGCCTTGCTACGGGCCTTGATATCCATCGCGCAGACACCAAGGACGACGGATTTTGGATTGGACTGGACATGCCTGGATGCTGGTCGGTGGCATGCTGGGGAGGAGTTGGGCACGGACGTACTTTGGGTCGAGGGCGAGGGCGATGTCCGAGTACGAGCCCGTCGAGGAGGGGGAATCTGAACGGGTAAAAAGGGATGAAGACCTGTTGGAAGATTTTTCAGGAGAACTGAGGTGGATGCGTGACTGACGCATATTGGTGTCGAGATTCAGAAGGGAATAAATACAAATCTTGCCGCGGAGATCCAGCTCCGGCTGCCGGGTTGCCGGCAGCCGCCCCCTGGTTCCCCGCACTGCACAGATGGAGTACATAAGTCGCCGTCACCTTCCTCCTCCCCCAACATGTCTCCCACTTGGTCTCCCAAGCGCTCCCTGGAAGAGAGTATGTTCAGCTCTGATTTCCGCCGCTGACTGCTCTCATTATTTTACAGCGACCGTCATTCTATGTGCTCCGGGCCAGATGCACGAGCTGGAGACCCGGCTCATTGACGGCCGGCTTCAGCGTGTCTACAAGAACTTGTGGCCAACCTTACGCGTCTTTTGGCTCTGGGCCGCACAACAAAATAAGGATTCCGTCTACGCTGTCTTTGAGAACCAACGCCACACGTTCGCCGAGATCTTCCAGCGCTCCCTCAAAGCCGCCGCCATGTACCACGACGTGTATGGCGTCCGCAAAGGTCTGTATCTGCTGCGCGCGTTATTCATATTGCTTAACCCTTCCAGGCGACAGAGTCGTTATATGTTCGCGGAACTATCCAGAGTTCTTAGTCGCCTTTTGGGCGTGTCGTGCGTCTCTCAACCCATGTTACTCACTTTCCAACATGTGCTAACCGACGCTATTTCTGTAGACCTTCTCGGCGCTGTTTCAGCTTTGCTTAATGCGTGGGATCCTCCTTGCCGCTGCATGCTTCGCACTTTATTAATTCACCATTCTTAGCTGGTCACCCCTCGACGTGCTGCGCTACTGCATCATCAGGACAGAATGTAAACTCATCATCGTGGATCCAGAGCGCGCAGATAAGATAGAGCCTATTGCAAAGGAACTCGCCTCGGAGGCCGGCAGCTCAGGCATCTTGGTTATTGAATCACACGAAGGAAAGGGGCATTGGAACGCCATGAAGACCTGGAGTACCGCTCTAGCAGACTATCATGGAGATCCCCGCAAAATTCTGACATTGGATCTGGACCTGACCCCCGAGGACAATGCCACAATCCTGTTTACTTCCGGTCCGTTCAAATTTGCGTTGACCGATGCCGTTGACTAAGCGCGCATATTTGTTCTCTGCGCAGGTACTACTGGAATGCCCAAAGGAGTTTTGACTACTCAAAGACAATTCCTCACTAATATTCTAAATGTAACTTCATTAATCATTTGCGAAGATCACGCAGCTATTAATCACTTCTTCGTTCGTGAGGTCACCGTGGGCGGACGCAGAGCAGCGCTTCGGCGGGGAGAGCCAATTCCTGGTCTTCCCGAAGGTCCTCAAAAGGGCATTCTGATATCTGTACCACTTTTCCATGTTACCGGATTGACCAGTTTGGCGGTACGTATATAGATCTTCTTGGAGTTTTATCATCCTAATGCAGTCTCCCAGATGCTAGCCACAATGGCAGGATTCAAGATCATCATGATGAGGAAGTGGAATCCGGATGAAGGTAATGATTTTCTCGATTAATCACCCTTCGATGTCCCTTACACTTATTATAGGCGCAAGGTGGATCAACATTGATGTGTGACATCGTGCACCATTCTTACATTCTTCCTAGGCTCATCAAGAACGAGAATGTCGCTATTGCCGGCGGGTACGAGCTCTATTAACTGACCCGATGCATATTCTTAGCTAACCTATTTGTAGCGTTCCGTCTATGGTTGCAGATCTTACCGAAAGTTGCGGCACTGACAATTTTTCTTTGGATTCTTTGATGTTTGGTGGTGCACCTGCTCCCGATTCCCTCGCCTCACGCGCTCGTCTAGCATTCCCTTCCGCTGCAATGTATGTTCTACTATTATTTTATTAAACGATGCTCAACATTATATCGCAGGAGTCAAGGCTACGGGCTGACAGAAACCAGCAGTGTGGCCGTGGGCTTCGGTCAGTGCCTTGTTCATCTATTATTGCGTAAGGTTATTGATTAAATCATTTCAAACAGCCGCGGAGGACTACATTGCGAGGCCGACTAGCTGGTAAGTGTTTAAAGATGACCTGAGCTTCTAAGCGCATATACTTATGGCTCCATCATCCCTAGCGGTCTGCCCACTCCTGTCAACGATGTCATCATTGTCCAGGGGGATAAGGTCGTCCCCCCTGGAACTGTTGGAGAGGTGTGGATCAGAGGGCCGAATGTAATGAAAGGTTATTGGCGCGATCAAGGTTTGTGGTTACTTACGACTGTCATTGACGATTTTATTAAATTGTACGATGAATAGCTGCGACTGATAAGGTATTCAATTCAAGCAATACAAGAGCGCTCCACGTGATAGAATTTTGTCTAGGCTATAACCAAGGATGGTTGGTTCAAGTCGGGCGACCTCGGCCTACTCGATGAAGAGGGCTTCGTCTACATCCGGGATAGAAGTAAGATACACTTATGTTCACCTCTAGCGTGGACTCTGGAAGCTAAATTTATTATTATTCAGTTAAGGACATCATTATCCGAGGAGGAGAAAATATCGTCGGTTCAGATCCTTTGTAGCCGAACTCACGGTCTAACGTACCTTCTAGGACTCCGTCACGGTAGAGAACGCGCTATACGCGGATGAACGTATTCTAGAGGTTGCAGCTGTTGGCGTGCCTGATCCGCGCTTGCATGAACTCGTAGCCGCCATTGTCTCTGTCAAGCAAGCTTTCCATGGCAAGGTCACTGAAAAGTTCCTCCTCGAGATTGCTGCTAAAAGGTGGTTTTTGAATTGAAATATTGATTGCGAGCATTTCTGAATTGTCATGTCATAGCTTGCCGAAATTTGCAGTGCCCGTCATGATCATCATCCAGAATGAGCCATTCGGTACGTTGTTCACTCCTGCAGAGGCATATCGTCGATCTAATATTATGGCTGGTATACCATCAGAGCGTACGCCGTCGGGAAAAATTCTCAAAGCAGATCTAAGAAAGGCAGCCGCGGCCGAATGGGCACGTCGCTCTCCTCAGAAGGCCAAGCTATAACTTCGCACGGGGCACCACTAAGGATTGCCAGTGACCGTTCATTTATTACTAAGTGTCTTGCTGTTTAGACTTTTTCTGATGGTCATTTAAAGTGGTCATCAGTCCCTTTAAATATATGGATTTTCGATTCTGGAGGACACCGTGTGTCAGTGGAGTGCACTGCTGAGCTCGGACATTTCGCGGTGCAGGTTGACAATGAGGCGCTAGTCTCAAAATGCGATCACGTGACATGTTTAGCGCGCAGGCCAACAGCGTTCAAAGTTCAAGCATTGAAAGGAAGTTGAGTGCTACGGCCTGCCCGCGTTGAATGTACGGTCCGCAATTTGTTCTTTTACGCAAGGTAACGACGGCGATGAAAATTCGCGTCGTTGTAAAAATGACGACGAAATTGTAACGACTGGGGGAAGTTTATTCTGATTGAACCCAGGAGCCTGAGTCAAGGGACAACTTGAATTACTTCAAGTTGGGGGTGGATCCTTGCAGCAGTAATTGAAACCTATTGAAACAGCCTAAAAAGTATGAGAGCTCTTATCAGTCGCAAGATGCCCAGGAATTGCCCAGGACTCATAGTCTGTGAATGAGGACTTGAACTGACAGATATAAACGTCAGGGGTTCAAGGTAATTCGGACGAAAGCATAGCAACAGTGTCTTGAGAGCTTCAATAAACAGAACTATGAGCAATGATATCGTTCAGCGAACAGCGGGAAGTCGGTGAGCCTGACAAGTGAAGCGGCGGGGGTGAGATTCAGGTGACAGGCATTGCCGCATTGCCCAAGCATTGCCTCAACATTGCCTGGAATTTGGCAGTCGCGGTCAATGACCATAAGGAATGTCAATATCATGGAAGATCTCTTCTCCTTTTATTTCTGAGAGTTGTTTCTGAAGGCGAATGCTGTCTGATAGCTGTAAACAATGCTGGCGGCGTTGAATGTTGGTTGAATGTCTTGGAAATAGGGGGGATTGGATTCGAAGGAGGTGGGTGGATAGCACGTGATATGCCCATTAAACTGGCGTCCTCGGCCCTGCCGCTTCAAGTTCTTTCAGTCCTGTCGACGACCGCCCGCGCCTCTTTCTCTGTCACGACAAGCATGACATAGACGCGAATGGACCGTCCGAACCCTCCCACCTCAAATTCCTCAAATGACTCCAAATCTCCAGGCCCATCCGGTCCATTTGCATACCAAACGCGTCTTCTCGAGCGCACATCCTCCCGCCGAGATGCGGCTTCGCTATCGCGGAGCAATTCTCAGACAAGCATTAGCATCTTGACAAACACCACTGGATCGTCAGTCGCCTCGATTCCTCACCGCCGATGGACCCCGGGACACCGCCCTGCAAGCAGTCTAGATCTTGTGCGCGGCCGGTGGGAAGAGCGCTCCCGGGGAGCCGTGTTAGAGGAAAGTAATAGACAGTCTTCGAGTCCGACGAAAGAGCTGTCGGCGGAGATGGCGCCCAATGCGACATCGTCGAGCACTGGGAGTACATCTACATCCTCTGACAATCAGGCCAAGCCCGATCACGATCGTCCGCTCACCCCCACCTCCTCCGCGTCGCCGCCTTCGGCAAAGGAAGCATATGTCACCCCAAAATACCTCAAGCGACAAACGATGCCTGCGCCCATTTTGACATCTCCACTGTCCCCCAATTCGACCGGGATAGTGGTCGAGGCAGATTCCCAGTTATCGTCTACTCCGTTTCGAATACACATACCCGTGCAAGGTTCAGGATCGCCGGTGAAGTCATCGTCATCATGGCGCGATATCCCTGAGAAGAATAGCTCGCCGCTAGCTGGTCTCAAACCAACCTCGTCAAACCCATACCCACTCAAGCCGGTCTCTCCTAGCGGACTCAGTACTACCCCCATATCGTCGTATACCCGAACACAGAGGTCGCATACGTTGGATTCTACTGCTAATTGGACACCTTCGCACAAGAGGACGGCTGATCTCGAAACACCCATATCGCCACCAAAATCCGACTCGCCCAAATCTCCCCACAATATCTTTGGGACCAAACTCTCAACCACTCACTCCGAACCTAGCGCCCAAACGCCACCCATCAAACCCATTAATCAACGACCTACCCGCACCGGCTCCATTTCTAGCTTCCTAGATGGCACTTCGTCCAGTAGGCAGAGCTCACCGACCAAGACATCTTCACCTGCAGCAGTTATGCATCCCAAACCTTATCGGAGTTCGTATATGGCGAGTAGGAAGGCAGAATCTTACACGGACGCGTTGTCGATTACTGGCAAACCGAAACTTGGAAATCATCTGCCGCGGATTGCGAGTGGGGATGCCGATGATTCGTGGGTTGAAGAGTTAAGACCTAAGAAAGCTGAGGAGCCACGAAACCGGCGCTTAGAGAGAGAGAAGCGGCTTCTGGAAAGAGAAGCAAGGATCAATACTCAGAGAGAGTCATTGACGCCCTCTGGCATGGTCCCCGCCGACGGCACTGGTGTAGCAGGTCTTCCAGGCCGCATCTCATTGAAGGCTCCTAATCTCGGCGTCCCGACTCCCTCCTCGCGTCTTCTCGGAGGTTCATGGGCGGACAAGCAACGACATCTCCTACATGCTTACGAGTATCTATGTCACGTCGGTGAGGCTCAACAGTGGATCGAAGGTTGTCTTGGGGAAGAATTAGGATTTGGAGTTGTAGAGATGGAAGATGGTCTCAGGAATGGTGTCGTTTTGGCAAGATTAGTTCGAGTTTTCCAAGGCGAAGCATCTGTGAGGAGGATTTACGAGGCATGTTTCTTATTTTTTTTGTCACTACATTTATTGACTGCCTAGTCAGGATGCAAAACTTGATTTCCTTTATTCAGACAACATCAACCATTTTTTTAGATTCGTTCGTGAGGTTGGTTTACCAGAGGTGAGAAATATGTTATTCCAATACAACTATTACTGATGAACCTTTACTACTGATGACAGGGGTTTATCTTTGAGCTCACAGACCTTTATGCAAAGAAAAACCTCCCCAAAGTTATTTATTGTATCCATGCACTTAGGTGAAGCCAAATTTTTATACCAGTAAATTGTGTGTCCTTACTCTCCATAGTCATCTCCTCGCCCGCCGTGGCATGGCTTCGCGGATAGGCAATCTCCTTGGCCAACTCCACTTCTCTGATGATCAACTACAACAAACTCAGAAAGGATTGAAAGAAGCTGGCGTTGCAATGCCAAACTTTGGCAACGTTGGTCGGGAACTGGCCAAAGAAATCAACGAAGATCCCGAGGTCGAGGAAGAAAGCGAAGAAGAACGGCGTGATAGACTATTACTTGAGAACGAATCCTCTATCATTGCTATCCAAGCCCGTGCTCGTGGGTTTCTTGCTCGCAGGGAGCTCGCTGTTTTCAAAGCTCGGATAAAGTTGGCAGAACGACGTATCGTCAAGTTCCAGATGCAAGCCAAGGGTGTTTTGATCCGAAGGCAAGTAGCTGCTCAACGGCTTGCACGCGGCTCCTTGGCTCCATGGGCAGTCGCACTCCAGGCCAACGCTCGCGGCGCCCTTGTTCGACGCAGATTGCAGGCCCATATGCGTTCATTGAGAGTATCTGTTGGATACATCGTCAAGGTTCAAGCTCAAATCCGCGGTGTTATTCAGCGTCGCCGATACGAGCGCCTGAAGTCTGCTTTGCGTAAAATCAGTTTCTCGGCGCAGCGTCTGCAAGCCGCATCGCGTGGACATCTTCTGCGTCATAGTCAGAAAGAATTAACCAAATCATTCTTCGAGCCGCAGATTGGGATGTCGGTGGTCTCTCTTCAAGCCCGCGCAAGAGGAACCATTGTTCGCCTTCGAGTACATAAGCGCCTTCAGGCTCTAGACCGCCTTGAAGATAGCATCGTCGCTCTTCAAGCTCATTGTAGGGGATTGCTCATGCGAAGAAGACTTCGCTCTCAGCTGAGGAGACTTGAGAATGTCACGCATATCGTAATCTCAATTCAAGCGGCAGTGCGCACCTATCTGGCCAGGAAGCGCTTGCTCATGCTCATCCGAGGACTACGAAAAGCCACGGGTGTCGTCGTCGGTCTACAAGCGCGTGCTAGGGCGAACTTGCTGCGACAACAACATAAGAGTATCACCAAAGCTTTGACAAATGTTCAAACCATCAAATCTGTTGGGCGTTTGCAAGCCTTGGCCAAGGCCTCTCTCATTCGTAACAAACATAGAGAACTGGACAAGAAACTTGATGTTGCAATGCCCGACGTCATTGGAATACAGGCCGCTGGGCGAGGCGCACTGCTGCGGTCAGAGTTTTTCGCTTGGAGGGATCATCTTCATCGCAACCATCCCACGGCTACTTACCTGCAGGCTTTGCTCCGCGGCGCCATGCAACGCCGCGCTTTCCGTGTCAAGATGGATTATTATCGCGATAACCTGAACAAAGTCGTCAAAATCCAATCTCTTTTCCGAGCCAAGGAGACACGCGAGCAGTATCGACAGCTGACGTTGGGCAAGAATGTCACGGTTGGAACGATCAAGAATTTCGTGCACCTGTTGGACGATTCCGAGGCCGACTTCCAGGATGAAATAAAGGTTGAGAGACTGCGCAAGCGCGTCGTGGAAAATATTCGTGAAAATCAGGTACTCGAAAATGATATACACGAGCTTGACACCAAGATCGCGCTGGCCATCCAAAACTTCAAAAGCACGGAAGATGTTATCAAGTCGCGGAGGAGGCATGGAGCAGACAATGCGGCTCAGCAGGCGGCGAGAGCATCGCTGCTTGCCGCTCATGGAGATCCCTTCTCTGGTCCAAACACCCTTGATCAGGATGCACGTCGGAAGTTAGAGCTATACCAGCAGCTCTTTTATTTACTACAAGTTCGCGGTGAATACCTGAGTAAACTTTTTGTTCGTCTTTCCAAGGACGAGAAGCTCGAAGGCAGCCGACGGTTCACGGAGCGCGCTGTTCTAACCTTGTTTGGATATGGCCAAGACCGACGCGAGGACTTTTTGCTCTTGAAATTGTTTCAGGTACGCGAGTTACCTATTTAGTGTTCAAGCAAAACAAACAAATTTTCTCATGGATGTTCATAGCTTTCGATCCGAGAAGAGGTTGCTAACTCACCTTCAATTGAAGCAATAACATCTGGAAACCCCCTCTACCTGAGCATTGCAAACCATTATGTGCGACCTCGTCAAACGGCTTACATACGCGATACTCTGCAGTCGATCATACGCGAGCTTGTCAATGCAGATGATCTTGACCTCGAAGCAGATCCCTCGGTTGTAAGTGGGTCGATTGGCTCTCTGCAACGTCATTCTAAGCCTCTTCTAGATCCATAAGGCTCGAATCGATGTTGAGGAGATGAGGTCGGGTAAAGCAAGCTCCGCTCCCAAAGAGCTACCTTTTCGTGAAGCAGTGGTGGATCCAGATACGAGAGCGATATACATCCGGCGTATGCCATTCTGTCGGTAACACGCTTGATTATAGGCTAATCATACCATTAGATTTGCAAGTCCTTCAGTGGTGGACAGAAGCCTTCCTCAATGCGATACTTCAGTCGACAAGAAAGATGCCCTATTCGATGCGCTATCTAGCTAGGGAAATGTCGTTATCATTACGAGTGAGTACAAGTACATTATACCTTGTAGGTAGGGTAACATTGATTTGTACTCAGGATAAATTCCCTGGCTTCCCAGAGGAGGTTTATGGTGCTTGCGTAGGAAGAATAGTGTTTTATCGTTACATAAATCCTGCTTTGTTGTGAGTACACTGGATCGAGCCTTTATTGAGTCGCTGAATGATTGCTTTCTTGTCAGGGCTCCCGAAATGTTCGACATCATTCCAAAGAGTGTCAACACGACTACCGCAAAGAAGAATCTCGCTCAAATTGCTAAAGTGCTTGGCCAAATCACAAGTGGCACAGAATTTGGTGACGACAAGCCGAGCTACATTCCGATCAATGACTTCGTCAGGAATGCCATTGGGCAGTTGACGAGCTGGTTTATGCAGGGTATGTCTTCTGTTCCCAGGTGCAACATATTCGAGTTTAATCTGTCATGTCAGTTGCCGATGTGCCTGATGCCGAGAGACAATTCCATGCGCATGAATTTATGGATGCCACTGTCCAGCCGAAATCGATCTATATTTCACCGAATGAGATTTATACTACGCATTCCTTACTTATCCAACAACAAGATCATTTGGTTAGTGGAATGTCAACTTCTTGCAAAACATGCCTTGACTTTCCACGTAGGCGCCAGCTCCAGATGATCCCTTGAGAGTGATTTTAGCTGAATTAGGGGGAATTCCTCATCCAGATAGCGAAGAGCTGAAGGATGCTCGAGATACGGCGATCACTCTTGAGCTCACAAACCGATTCGCTCACGTTGAAGGTGGCTATCGTTTTCACCTTTTTGTTATGATAATGACTTCTAACATAACAGTGTCGTAGATCCTCATGCGGAGGAGAAAACTCTTTGGGTTCAAGCAAAACGGGGGGTGCTAGCCATTCTTCGAGTGCAACCCGCTCAGGACTTATTGGAGTCTCTCATGCGACCAGTTACGGAGAACGACGAAATGCTTTGGGAAGACATTCTTGATGCTGAAATAGAGAATGAATTGCGGCAGATGCCAAGGCGCCAGCCGTCGCAGGCAGTTGCTGACGCCGCATACCGTTTGGAAGACATTCGATCGTGAGTTTGCATATTAGTGTTCTCTTCTTGCTACTTCTAATGCAAGGGCGTAACCTAGATTGAAGTTTGCCGCTGTGAAGGCACTCGCAATACAAAATTTACTCGAGCTTGAAAAGCAACATAAGATCAGTCGCGAGGACGGATTCCAGGGTATCCTCAACGCCATTGCAGGAGACGTCCGCAGTAAACACAGGAAACGTATTCAGCGGCAACAAGAGATGGAGAGCATGAACGAGGCCTTGCGTCAGCTCGCCCAGCGCAAGAAGTATCTAGAAGAGCAAATCAATAGCTACGTCAGCTACGTTGAGACTTCCATGAGCACTATGCAAAAAGGGAAAGCGTGCGTTTGAAATTTACTTGGAGCTTTGGCTGCAACTGACTGAGAATGTGTTTGCTTTCCAGTAAAAGGCGTGCTGTTTTACCTTTTAGTCTGCAAGCTCAGCATCTTCGCGAACTGCAACGCACAGGCCAAAATCCGCAGTTTGGTTCTTTCCTGTATTCGGCCAAGAAACTTTACGATCGAAGCATTCTCCTTTCAATCGACCAGTATTCTCCTCGACAGTTTGACAAGCTCCATCTCACTATGTCATCAAACGTCCCTGGGGTATTCCATCTGACTCTAGATTCAACACTGGTGAATGTCACAACGCGAATAGCATCGGAGGACATTCGTATGGAAGATCTTTTGCAGGCAAAATTTGAAAAGCGATCTTCATTAACTATTCTCAATGGCAAAGTCAAAGTCAACTTTGAATTGTTCTTGTTCCAGATCAATAAGAAGTACGTTCTTTTCTCATAAATTTATTTCTAGTAATAACGAGATGTCCTTTAGGTTCAATTCTTGAGCTTCCCGGTCTGTTGCAATTTCTGCATACACATCTTGGACATTGCATTTGCTTATCTATCATCACTTTCATTGTCGTTTGGTGTTCTGTATATCACGATGTAACGACCGCAACGTTTCATGTATTTCGTTAATGTAAAACATAACAGAAGGGCAGTAATGCTCATTCATAGTGTGAAGCGGAAGTCGGGGTGTCTGTCGCCGATAGGTGCTTTGGTTAGACCCGCCTCGACCAGAGCTTGGTACTTGGTGATGTTGTCTTGTCTGCGGCCTTCTCTGCGAGCCTTGTTCTCCCAAAGACAGTACAGGCTGTAGGCCGGCGTGAGCTATTTGCATGTCGGCATGGAGCAGATACTCAAACTTACACGTTACAAGCCACACAGACCCAAGAAAGGATAACAAAGGCCAGCGATATGGTGTGGCCGCGGATATACTTTGGCGCCTGATCTACTCAGAGGATGAGATAAAATAATTTACTATATAAATGGAGTGACTCACCTGGGGTGTACGCAAAAGTCGCTACGAATCCACTGGACATACACAAATACGATTAGATACGGCGGCATGAACAGAAAGAGTATCGTTTTACCCAGCGTTGGCGATGGCCAATTGGAGTGCAGTGGTAGTCGCCCGCTTGTAGTGCCCATTGCTATTATTGGGGAGTATGGAGCTGTGAAATCGAGTGCGTGGATAAATAACTCTCTGTTCCGGTGCACAGAATTGTTCTGGACTCACAGGATGCTAGGTGCCGACGGATAGCTAAGATAAACCATGTTCCCGTGAGATCACTATGTGGTATGTTTAGAAAAACGACGCACACGCCTGCAGCCATAAAAAACACGGCAATGTACCGTGTCTTGTTGGTGTCAGCTGTAATGGCAAGAATGTAGCCTTTGCAATGGTAAGTATTAGTTTATGAATTAGAAACACTCCATTCTCACCGATAATGGCTAATGGTAGGCATATCAAAATGAACGGGCCTCTCCATTTCAATTTATCACTTAAGAGCGCAACGACGACTGTTATTTCAGGTCAGAGACGTTTATAAAAGGTGTTATAATTCGAGTACCTGTGAGAACAGCAGCCGGCACATACGGCGGAACTAGATGGAACGCAGTCAGCTATGATTTCTCAGAGTAGGTTATAGAAATAGCAGGGGAGTACGCGCCGTACACATATTAAGAGCAATCTATTTACTCACCTGTGTGAAGCTGAGCAGCGGATCCAGAGTATCCAAGACCCGCAACAATGGTTGGTCTACAAGAAGAGATTCGGTATGCAATTCAGCGGACATTTTGGTCGGTTCTACTCACAGGAATAGCGAATAGGAGTAGAGGCTGACTAGCAGACCAAAGTACCCTATGCCGGAGAACCACACTTGAACATCCGTGATTCCTAAATTATCTGGATAAGTATAATTGGACTATCGTCAAAGAACCCGCTAACCTCGGATTACTTCTCGCCATTCAAATTGCTCTTCTTCTGGTTTGCTTTGAATGGCCTCAATCTTTGAATCTGTATCAATGTTCTCGACTAGTTCATGATCTTTTGAATCCTTAGAATCCTCGAAGGTCCTTGTTGGACTAGGTGTTTCCGCATCGACTTTATGTCCCACAGAACTGCTGTCGAGGCGGAAACGCGCGGCTGGTACGACAAAATAAAGTTAATGACCGCAAGGAGAGCATATTTACAAGATTAGAATCACTCGCGAATTCCCTTTCCTCTTCGGTAAAGAAAGATGCCGCAGCAAGAGTCTCCGGTAAAAAGTAGGCGGCTATGATAGCAGAGACGATAGTGGCAAGTCCTTCAAGAATCTAAAAATAGATCAATAAGATGAGCGGCATTTGCTAAATTTAGAACATACATAGATCCACCGCCAACCGGCTAAGCCGCCGACCCCGTCCATGTGCAAAATCGCGGTCGCCAAAAGTCCTTTGGGAAACGCGGGGTGAGAATTCTCGTCATGCGGGGCATGTAGAATCTGTCTTACCTCCGAAGGCACCAGAAAGTGATGCTAATAGGGGCATTTCTATTTTGAGCTGATGCTTTGCGGTATGCAATGAAACGCATACCAGAAGCATAAAATATGCCGACCCTAGGAGGAATTTCAAGTTCAACAGAGATTTAAAAAAGGTGCTCAGACATTACTTACCTCAGTTGTAACTCGTGTCTCTTGTAGATGGTGCTGAGGTAGAGAATCTGGTGGTGTATTTTAAGAATCAGTATGCAGACATTTAGATCGAATGTAGACTGACGATTCCTGGAAGTAGGCCGCCTTCACACAGGCCTAAAAAGAGTCTGATTGCTACAAGGCCGCCAAAGCTCTCCACCAAGGATGATAAGGTGGTAACAGTACCCCATAGAAAGACCAAGAGAGGAATCCAGCGCTGCAAGGATTCGAACGTCAATCATTATCATAATTCGCGGTTGCAGAAAAACATACGTTGGGCTTCATTTTCTTCAGTATTATATTGGAAGGCAGCTCCACAACAATGTATCTTCGGGCTCGGTTATTAACTGACAGGCAAGGCGAGCCAAAGATCATCTTACGTGACATAGAACACTACAGAAAGGCAATGAGATGGCGCCATTGTTGGTCAGACGACGAGGAATTACCTGCTAGTGCAGTATTGAACTGATTCCCCACCAAGTGGGTATCCTTTGCAAGGCCAGCAATTCTGAGAGCTAGTCAGCGGCTGTTGCTGATGAAGTAGGTTGGCTTGGAGGCGAACTTTGCATTGCCAATGTTACTTCTGTCGATGAAATTGGCCAGCCAGAGCTAACAGACGAGATTAACTCCAAGCCACACATGAAAAAAGGAGGAATACCGACTAGAGCCAATGGGGGCAAAATGTGACAATCAAGCTTGAAGAGAACTCGTTTTGTCAAGCGCCTACTATGCTCCTCTGGGGTCGGCATCGGTGTGGGGAAAGGAAGGCGAGAAGGCAGCTTCGACTTGCAATCATAGAGCGTGTGTGGGCTTTATAGATTGTTAGCATCATGTGGGTTGTACGGTGGGATTGGAATGAGGAGGTTATCCGCATAAGTATGTCGCCGTGCCACAGAAGGGCTTTGAAAGGACTTGTCAGTTCGACGGGCGTTGGACACATGATCGTGAACGAGCAGTGCCCAGATCACCGTGCCCGATCTGCTTAGCCATCATTCGCGTGCTCTGAACTCGACCATGAATTCCTATCCAACATTTCCTCTTCCTGCAGGATGGACGGAACATCCTGGTAGGTCTGTTACCGTCTATCTTACGGTATTTTGCTCATATACTCAGGTCCAAATGGTACACCGTATTACTTCAACGCGGCCACGCAGACGTCTACATATGTCCGCCCGGTTGCTCCTGTGGTGCAACCACCACCGAAGAAACAGGAAAAGGCACATCTTAAAACCCCAATACCAGGAACAGATTGGATCAGAGTGACTACTACTGATGGCAACGTGTTTTACTCTCACAAACCTACGAAAAAGAGCGTATGGACAGTCCCAGATGAATTGAAAGCTGCGCTTGAGGCGTTCCAAGCTCAAGAACTCAAGGCTTCACAACCCGCGGAACCCAAGCCAAAACTGAAGGCAGCCTCCACCTCCAAGCGAAAAGCAGAAGAAGTAATACCAGTTGATGAAGTTGTCATCAGTAAGAAAACCAAGGTCGAGGAGGGCGAGGGCGAGGAAGGCGAAGACGAGGACGAAGAAGAGGAGGACGAGGAAGATGATGACGAGGAGGAGGAAGAATGGCAGCGCGAAGCAGCCCAGCAGCTCGCTGCTGAAGCCGAGGAAGAGAAGGAACGTGCTAAGGAGCGGGCCAAAGAGGCAGAGTTGGAAGCTCAAAAGATGCGGGAAGCAATCGAGGCAGCCATACCCCAACGCGTCGACCTATCAATTGAGGAAGGAAAGGCGTTATTTAAAGTAAGCTTCCACGACCTCCTCCAATTACTTCACTAACATATATTCAGACCCTACTTCGCGAAAAGGACATCAATCCATTGCATCCCTGGGACGTTTGCTTACCCAAGTTTATCCAGGACCCGCGATATGTCCTTCTCCCTTCTGTCACAGCTCGACGAGAGGCTTTTGATGAATATTGTAAGGAGCGCGCGAGAGAAATCCGCCAGTCTACTGTGAAACATGAAAAGGAAGCTCTGAGCCCGAAGGAAGAATATGAACGGCTCTTGAAAGACGAAGTTAAAAGTACTCGAGCCAGCTGGACAGATTTTCGACGAGCGTGGAAGAAAGATAGGCGCTTTTATGGATGGGGAAGAGATGATAGAGAACGGGAGAAGGCGTTTAGAGATTTCTTGAAGGAGCTCAGTGAACGTATGTTTGTCACCCTAGTCACTGATGTGGTACGCTCATATCCTGCCATAGAAAAACGTGCTACCGCGCAGAAAGCGGAAGCAAATTTCTTTTCTCTCTTGAAAGAGCATGGGTCCGTCGCGGAAGGCATGTCCTGGAAAGAGGTCAAATTAAGCCGTATATAATGCTCTGCCCCATATTGACGATCCTCTTATTGCAGGTAAAAAGCAAGCGGGAGATATATAAAGACCCACGTTATGACGCAGTTGGATCTTCTTCTCTACGAGAAGAGTTGTGGAATACTTTCGTGAAAGGCTCATCATCTCACACTACCATCGAAAAGAGCCCCGATCCGGTCAAGGATAGCAAGGAAGAAGCACTTGATCGCCAGGAAAGAAGAAACAAAGCTGTAAAAGAGCGTGAACAAAAAATAAACGCCGAACGGCGACGGTTAGATGCTGACATCGAGAAATCCAAACAAGGCATAGACAAAGAAGAGGGAGAAAGGATGTTCATGTAAGCCTGCAGCTGTCCCGCCTTTTTGAACCTGTCGCGGCACTCACCTTTTTACTTTCTTCCAATATTTCATAGGACTTTGCTGACTGACGCTATCCGTGATCCCCAGGTAAGGCGTTGCGTTTCCTGAGACTCGCCCTAACACGGTGCCCCTTGTCAGATTACCTGGGAGCAGGCTATTCCACAGCTGCAGACCGACCCCCGATTTACCAATTCGCCTCTTCCATTGAATCATCAAGTGCATCTATTTCATACCCATAGCTCGCATCTGAGAGGTAAACAGCTCAACAACCTCCATGGCCTTTTCGAAGCACACGCGCCATCATTGGCAACTACCTTTGATTCGTTACCACTGGACTCCATTATGTCGTCTGCACCTGTGAGCAGGCTGGCCTTCCATACCAATCAAGTTGAAGCAGAATTCGAAAAATGGCAAAGAGAGAGGACGACTGCCGCACGCAAAGCATTCGATGAAATGATGTCAGAAAATGCCTTTGTAGACTTCTGGGGACGTCTTGGCAAAATTGGGGGTCAGACCGTCAGTGACGGTCTAAAACTTGACGGTGAGGATATTGGTGAAGCTGGCGAGGAAGAGGAGAAAGTCGACATGAAAGCGTTGGCGAAAACTGTCGATCTGAAGGAGATGGAGAAGGTTCTCAAGGTATGTTCATTGACTTTGTTGAGGTGTGTTCAACGTATCCTCATGGTATGCTTTAGAACGACAAACGGTATATCATGTTCAATCATGTACCTGATCAAAGGGAAAGATGGCTTCGAGTACGTTTAGGATTTATTAATTTGAGCGTGAGGCTCACCATACAATTACAGGATTATCTTACTAATTTATCTGCCCCTAAATTGTCGGTGCATGTCGACAACAGTTAATGGTGTATGTATTTGACATCTTTCTCTACTCTTTTTACTGTATGCATATGCTGGATCAAGGATACCTAGCCTTATACAAAGGCTTACTGTGGGTATGCAGTGATCATCAAGTGATCAGTCAAAATTCCGATGTAATGGTCGAATTATAATTCGAAATTACCGACGCGCGTGCTATTCTAGACAGTATGAACGAAATACCCACTGACAACCTTTAGAGAGAGAAGTTGGGTTGAAAAGGGATTTTCTTGACACGTCACATCTAAGCCCAGCCTTTGCCAGCAGTATTTTTCTACTCTTCCAGGTTGTTCCTTGCGAGGAAGTCGCGATCACGGGGCATGTGCTGATGAAATGTGTAGGCAGCCTGAGAGCCGGCCACGCTACTGACACGTCATTCCCACCAGCGATGAGTCCGGTCCCTATTATTTATAGGATTTCCTTGATCAACTCTTTGCACTACCCCATTCTCTCTTATTTTGTACTCCCAAGGCCTCATCGTCGTGCTCACTGAGTATAGTTGGCCGAGATGCGTCTGGTCCGACCTCTCATCCTCTCTCTCTCCTTCCTTGCTTCCTACGTTTCAGCAGAGGATGCGCAGCCGCAAGGAAAGCACAATTATCAAGTAAATCCCAGCGTACTGTAGCAGTGGGAACCACTACTAAATTCCCTCAGAGTGATGTAGCGCGCTTGCGAAAGATAGTTATCAACAGGTGAGAAATACTACTTAGAGAGGTGTTGCAATTTCTCAATACTATTCGTTTACGCAGTCTTTACTCTCATCAGTGAGCCCAAACAATATATTTCTCTGTTTTGTCTTCAATTAATGAGCGATGCAGAGAAATCTTTTTGCGAGAGCTTATTTCTAATGCCAACGACGCGTTGGAAAAGCTGCGGCTTACCGCACTGACGGATAGAACTATCTGGGATGGATCTGATCCCCTTAACATCACTATTAAAGCTGTAACAGACGAAGAGGGAAAGAATCCTCGGCTGGTTATTGCAGGTATGAATTCTGTAGCACTGATTTTTTACTCTGCTTATACTGGCTCGCAATGGAATAGATACCGGAATTGGCATGTCTCCCGAGGAACTCACCAACAACCTAGTACGACCTTATTTTTTCTAGGGCCAACAATTAGGCTTATGTAGATGCTTGCAGGGTACTCTGGCGAAATCTGGAACCTCCGAGTTCTTGGCGAAAGCTGAGGGAGCAGACTCGACGGCGGCCACCGGCAACTTGATTGGTGCTTTCGGTCTTGGTTTCTACAGCAGCTTCCTCGTTGCCGATCGCGTCGAGGTTGCATCAATCCCCCCTAAGTCAGAGAAAAACCCCAACCCCATTCAACATATCTTTGCCTCCTCCAGCGACGACAGCACCTTCGATGTCTACCCCGATCCTCGTGGAAATACTTTGGGCCGAGGAACTGAAATCACACTTTTCTTGAAGGAGGACGCAAAGGAATACGCGGACGCGGCTACTCTTTCAGCTCTGGTGTAAGTATTAATGTTTGCACTTGCCCGCCCTTTGCCTCATTGTATTCGCAGCCACAAGCACTCCAAATTCTCGTCGACCTTCCCTATTTATCTCTATGAAACATGGGAGGAGGAAGTCCCAGATGAAACCGTGGTAGAGGAAACTCCTGCTGCTGAAGAAACGCCGGCTTCCTCAGAGACACCTGCCTCAGAGGAGACCACAACCGGGACTGATGAGGTCCCGGAGGCATCCGAAACGCCTGCCGCCGAGATTGATGAAGACGAGGTTGTCGTTGAGGATATCACTAAGGAAGACGAAAAGGTTGAATTGCCGCCACCCAAGATGGTGAATGTTACCAAGGAGCAGTGGTCGCATCTCAATGCGCAGCCGCCTCTCTGGGCCCGAGACCCGAAGAATATCACCGATGGTCAGCGAGCAATTTATACTACTTTCAGCGTAATTGGCTGACTTTGACATAGATGAATACCGTTTATTCTACACCGCGTATTTCAAGGACTTCACCGCCCCTCTGGCCTGGCAACACTTCTCTGGTGATGCTGGTTCTGGTGTGGCATTTAAGGCGCTCATGTTTTTCCCTTCAAAATTGTGAGTTGTTTTCAATGTTGCTGGGCACGAAATTAATCGCACACAGGACCGATGACTACTGGCAAAAGCCTCTTGAATACAAGTCAAAGGACGTTAAATTGCTCGTCAAGCGTACTTTCATCACTTCCGACCTTGGTGATTCCACTTTGCCTCAATGGGCTGCGTGGGTCAAGGTCGTCATCGATGGTGGGCTATTCATTGTTAATGGGCACAGAGCAGCTATTAAAGTTAAAATGTTTACATTGATTTAGCTGAGGACCTCCCGTTGAACGTGTCCCGTGAAACTCTTCAATCCAACAAATTCATCAGGCAGCTCAAGCAAATCATTCTCAAGCGCATCATCCAACTTTTTGCCAAAATCACGGCGGGCGGAGATGAGGAGCTCTTTGCAAAGATGCATGAAACCTATGGGTCTGTATTGAAGCTCGGTGCTGTTGAGGACGAAAAGAACCGCGAAAAACTAGCCACATTGGTCCGGTTCATCACGAACCAGAGGAACAACACCTCGTTCGATATGGTTAGTAATTTGTCTATGTTGCGATGGTAATCGCAAAGCTGAAATGCCAAACTACAGTATCTTGAGAACATGAAGAAGGGACAAAAGCAGATTTTCTACCTCTCTGAGATGGGCAAAACTCCCGAAGATTTGGCTCAAAGCGTATTCATCGAAAAACTGCATGCCCGTGGTTACGAGGTTCTGCTTCTCACCGAGCCTTTGGATGAGATTCTGTTTGGAAACCTTCGAGAATGGAGGCGAATTCCTTTCCAAAATGCGGCGAAAGCTGGTTTGAGGTTTGGTGACGAAGGTATGAGATACGATGACTGCTATATCAATTGCTGTTAAAATAAGACCTTCCAGACCTTGACCCGGAAGATGAGAAGGCACAACAGAAGGAGCTAGAGGAACGATACCAACCTCTTACGGAGTGGCTTAAAAAACAGGCTGGTGATGTTATTAGAGAGGGTAAGACCAACCAAAGGAGACTGCATGGAAGATGCTGATCTACTCCGACAGTCACCCTTTCAAATCGCCTTGTTACGAGTCCATGTGCCATTGTCGCCGACCAATTCGGATACACAGCCAATGTTCAAAAAATGATGAGTGAGTTTTGAACGTATTTCATGCGTACTGGCTCTAATTTTGTCCCCGTAGCTGCTTCCAACGCGAAAAGTAACAAAGGAGGCATAATGCACGATTATGCTTTGAAAGCGAAGAATCTCGAGATCAATCCCCGCTCTCCTCTGATCGAAGGCCTTTTGCGCCGGGTCAAAGCCCTTCCCACTGACGAGGATGAAAGAGATTCAGAGGCCGAGGAGGAGCTTGAGGAAGTGGCATCGATTTTGATCGATGGTGCCCTTGTGCGCTCAGGATTTGAGGTGACAAATAGCAATAAGTAAGAGTTTTATTACACGCAGTCAAGTCCAGCTCTGATCCTGTTAATAGGTTCTTCTCGCGAGTGGATCGTGTACTTAGGAGGTCTTTGGGCGTCTCGGAAGCGGCTAAGACTGACGATACCGTGCGACCCGCTCCTCCTGCTGTGACGGACCTTCCTGAGGAGCCTGAGCCTGAGCCGGTCATTCCGGAGAGCAACAAGAAGTTTGGGATTGAGCTTCCCGATGATATGAAAGACAAGGTAATTTTGTTTACTGTTAACAGTTAGAATTCTTTGGCTTATTCATTTGCGACAGGTTCAGATCGAGATGGAGGAAATTGACGAGGATGGAAATGTAGTTGTGCAACACGACGAACTGTAGTATTTATAGCGCATTTGCTTACATAATGAATATCATCTTGTGGCTGCTAAATAGCTTGCTCCTGCATTTGTCTTCTTGCATGGCTACCACCCCTGCCGCCCTCTTCTCTCGTCTTCAGCTCGCGGCAGCTCTGCTAGGTATGCATACCGTGTGCTCAGCTACACATCATACGTCTTATTACTGCTCACATTAGAGTATGACAACGATCCCGACAACCCTGATGTCCCAGTCCGCTCCGCTCAAGACAGCGCAATCTTTGCCCATCTCCGTCGGAATCCAGCTGCTCGTCCTGAGGTTCCATCACGCAGAAGTGATTACTTGGGTACCAGCGAGTTTGGGAGTTTGAGTGGTCGGGATTCTGCCCTGGATAATCGTCGTTCCCGGATATCCAAGGGGTCAAGTATTGCTTTGCGTAATCCATTTCCAGCGGACACCACCTCCGATGGTCAGGAGAACGAGGAGGAGGAAGAAGGAGGATTAGAAGTTGACCTTGCGTCATGGGGTCTCGACGCGTTCATGCCGAAAGACAAAAAGTCTGCCAAAGGCAAGGGAAAGCAGCCTGCCCCCGCTGTTGGCTCAACGCGCGCACATCTACCGTCTACCAATAACTACGAGCCGTCTTTCACATCTCCTCGCCATGGCTTGATCACCTCTAAATCTATCAGTCTGGGCGGGGACATAGAAGCCCATGACCTGATGGCTCCCGACGAGGAGCAACGTCGCCGTTCTTTTGGCTCCCCTCTAGACTTGGTCGGCATGGAGCCATCTGGGCCACCTTTCCACTCTCGTCGTCGAGCAATATCACAAGCCTCATTAAACCCCTCTCAACCTTTAATGGTGCCATTCCCAAGTGGCTCGATAAGGTCTCCATCCCCCGGCGCAGACCAAGCATTTGGGGATGCACCTATTCATATGCATAATCGAACATATTCCAGTGGTACTATGAACTCGAAATTCATGCTCGATGATTCCCGAAATAATCCTCGGCAGTATGATTATCCAGGCGACCATCTGGGAGTGGCAAAACCTGTAGAGGATAACCCATTCGCCATCCAAACCCCATCCCATATTTCACGCTTTGATCCCAAAGGAGCCTCCAGGGCACGCTCTCACTCCAACGCAACGCTGGGCTCAAGGCTGTTACCGGAGAACGATGCCTTTTCTGTTGTCACAGAGGACCCATACGTACGAGAGCGACGTTATTCGACACTTGAGTTACTCAGACCGAAGGTCCTTGTCATGCCCAGCCCGTTGCAGCCCGTCTCACAGTCGCAACCTGTTGCAGTTAGTCGCAAAGTCCAAGACGGATTTGAGCTTTCTACCGACGGTCCTCCGTTGCCTCCAGGCGCTCGCTCCACCTGCCGATTGTCTTCTGTGTCTATTTTGGATGCAACAAATGCGTTGGTTGCTTCAAACAGCTTTACACCCACTCCTTACACCGACCTTACTCTATCTCAAAAGACCTTTCGGAGTACCTTAGCCGTTCCGGGGCAGGCCGCAGCATATTCCGACTTCAATACCACTAATTTACCTCGAGCAACTGAAGAAGGTGAACAAGCAGTCTTTGATCCAGTCGCGAAGGCTGCCAGCATCCACGCTGCCCCCGTAGAGCAAGCCGATGTCAAGACTGGACGACCAGCCGGTAAATTGTACGGAAAGAGCCTAATTGATGATCTCGAGAGCCGTAAGGCTCAGATGCGTAGTAAACAACGGTACTACCTTCTATTTGACTTCAATTTGTAGTCAACTGATCGTCTCCCAGAGTTTTCACGGGCGACCAAAGGCCTTCCATGATGGCTCGCGATTCTGGGAACCGTGTTAGCACCTTGATAGATCCCGAATCTCTGAAAGTTAGGCCAGGACTTCCCAACAGACAGAGCTCTTATGGAGCTCAAAACCCATCCGGAGCGAATTTGGCCAGACATCCGTCTCTAACGATGAAGCCTCTCATTTCGTTTGATAATGAAGGGGACCAACCTGCGCTAGCCCCTCCCAATGCTAACCATCTTCCAACTTCCCGTTCAGTGTTCGGCGTTGATACTTTATGGGAACGAGAAATGGCTAAGCTGAAGGAAATGCAGGCCGCAGAAGAATTGCAAAATAAAGCCATACGTCAGCGCGAGGAAGAGGAGGAGCGAAGAAAGGAAGAAAAGAAACACAAAAAGAAGAAGAAAGGCAAGGGCAAGACGCCGGAGCAAGACCAGGATTTGGCTGCAGAACAACTCGGATATATTGACCAACCTCGTGTGTCCGCAGAACCCCCGATTCTTCCTACCATCCACCGTGCTTCAAGGCGCGCTCCTCCCAAGCCATCAGACTCGGACGTAAGCTCTGAGAGTGACGATGAAAATGTGGCGCCAGGTGTTGGTGATACACATCAGCAAAATTCTGTAGTATGGCATTCATCCGAGGACGAAGACGAAGGACCGCGACGCACCACAGGTGTTGGCCCGCGATACCCAAATCACAACCGAAAAATGTCGCAGCCTCCCGACAACGATAGCGAAGAGGACCTGCCGCTTGTAGCTGCCATGCAGATAGCTCGGGCCAAGCTTTCAAAGCAAGATCAGGGTTCGGAAGATGAAGACAAACCGCTGTCGCAGGTCCTGCTCAAGAAGCAGTCTGCCACTAATCGAAGCCCGGCTAACGATGACGACGACGAGCCGCTTGCGCTGCGCGCTTCAAGGCTGCCCAACATGCAGGACGGCGACGAGGATGACACTCCCCTCGCATTCCACCCAGAGCACCAGCGTCGCACACAATACCAGATGTTTGCTCAGCAACAGCAGCAACAAATGATGATGCAGGCGCAAATGCAGAGCAACATGCTTATGAATGCATCCATGATGGGGTCTGGCTTTTTTGGGCCGCCGATGATGAATCCGATGATGATGCCAATGGGTCCGCCGATCCAAGTTCCTTCCCCTCCTCCGATGCACGATGAAGCTAAATTGAGCCTTGTTGACCGTTGGAGAAGGGATGTGGTTGTCGATCGAGAGAACGTTTGAAGCAGATTGTTTTTTCTTTCTCTTCGCGGATCATTATCTCACTTTCTTCCTTGTAGGGGCATGTGGATTCTCAATGATGGACTACGGACGGCCCTGCCCGATAATTACCCTTTACTTATAATAGGATGTTTGTGATAGCGGAGTATGGCAGTCACAACCTGGATCGGCTTTTTGATAGCATATAATGAATTAAAACAAGATGGAATGTATGCATGCATGTAAGTAAGTATGTGGGAACAGCAAAGTCCTATATCTGACAAGTAGCGGGTATGTGTTACAACAATGTGGAAGTTACGATTAGCGAGGAAAACATCAGGAGGAAGTGTCCTGGGATAAAGATATAAGGCTCATGAAGGATTAGTGAGATACAATTTACGCCGCGGCACCGTGACAATGGACACATCGCGTCGTTCCATCTCTTCTTCTATGAGCCGTTGGCGAGTGTCCTCGTCAATCTCGTCGTCATCGTCGTTATTATCCGAGGATAAACTCAGGGGAGTTCCATGGTTATGAGACATGTCGTCCAGTAGCACTGACGTGCGAACCGGTGGGCGATGGTGCGTGTACGGGCCTTGACGCGGTGATGAGGGCCCGCCACTTACATTCTCGTCCAGCAGGGTGTTGGAAACCCGCAGATCGGAAGGTGTAGGTATGGCTGATGTTGACATGGGATATCCATGAAGTCGCCATAAGGCCACTGTTAATAGCGACTCGACGGGGTGGCCATGCCAGGCAAGTGCAATCATGGCTGTGTAGAAGGCGAGTACCCACAGCAGAAAAAGGACAAACAAATACCGGTGCGCGCGCGTCCACAAAGCGTCAAGGCCAACAATACAGATGCCCATAATGGATATTTGAAAGAGGACGTGTAGGAATGCGCTCCATGTTGTGGGGTAGTACATCACGGTCCTGAGCTCGGCAGGCGTCTCAGGTGCACTATTGGCGTTGGCGAAATATTTTGTGTTGTGTGCTTGTGTAATTGCGTAGTCAAGTTCGCCCTGCAAAGACAATCATGGAAATCAGTAATCAAACTAAAAGCAATACAAATGGGACCCACAACTGCGTTCAGACTACGCCTTCGTAGAAGCCAATCAATTTCGCCCAGTCTCCTAGTTGATGGTATACGACCACGTGCGCCAGGAACGCTGGATGCTTCCCATGGCTCACTAAGCTTCCGTGCTCGTTTCCCTCGATTGAGCACTTCAAAGCCCGCGTGTATGTGGGGTGTGGGTGTGGAAGAGGGAGGTGATTCGTTTGAAACGCCGCCGTCATCATGACTGGGCGGTTTAAGTTTGGCTGAAGTGTCCCACGACATAGCTCTGGGACGAGGGGTGGCGGGTGGTGTTGTATTTTGCAGGCTGGGTGTATTGCTACGTGGCTGCATTGGAACGGCATCGCGTTTTTCGTCATTAGTAAGGCCTGCGTCACTTTGCGTCCATTGGATTGCGCTGGTGGAGCGAATTCTGAGGTCAAAAGATAGGAATAAAAGGTATAGAAGAGGAACGGCGATGTATAACCCGATGAAAAAGATTAAACCAGCTATTCCATGACCTGTTTTGAGGTGGGTATGGTTTACTGAGGTTGATGAAGATATTGTCGTAAATGCGAGGATAAATCCAACGATGCCAACGCCGTATGCTGCGAGGCCAAGAACTGAGAATGCAAGGACTGGAGGAGCACGAAAAGTGGGTAGCCATCCCGATTGCGGTGAGGTCTGCTTCCATCGAAAAAATAGGACAACGGGAGTGAGTAGGACGGTGGACAAGGGAAGTAAAAGTTTGTGCGAAAATGACGTTTGGAAGGTATCCGGAGACGTAACAGCACTCGTCTGAGAAGAACTCGCCGGGGACGAGCTCGTCTGAGACGGTTTTGCTCCAGTGCTTGAAGGGGTATTCGAAGTACTGGTTGATGATGGCTTGGCGACTGCATTTAAAGACGCACAACTTTCCAGGAAATTGACCTGCACGCCTGATCCATCCGCATCTATGCCGCTTTGTAGCTGCCCGCCTGCGAATGTGGTATTCGATGAAGTAAGAACACCAGTATACGCACGAAGGAGCCAAAGGTCTGATAAGAAATTTCCACTGCTATCTTGTCCGCCAAAGACCTATTACAGCGTCAAATTAAGCCGCAGACAAAGTACAGACCATGCAAATGGCTTACAAGGGTATCTGAAGAAGATGAGCGGGAGGTCCCTACAAGCCCCTCTTGAAAAGAAATGGCACTTGCACCTTGCCGCGGGGATGGGACTTGAGGAGAGGAGCTTGGATCGCCTGAAGGAATGATTCTAGTCCAAGTTGCTGCGTTTATATCAAAGATTGCCTAAATATATCCTTGAGTCAAACCGTAAATTCTTTTTCTGGGCAAGACAACGTACAACTTCTCCCTTGGCCAAACCATCGGAATCCTGCCACAGGGAGGTATTAAATGTTCCAAGCATCATAAACACCTGCGATCCAAATGCCGAGGAGAAAGGGTTGAGATTGGGGACCAGGACAGGAGCTACTCGAGGTACAGGACACGCTATTAAATTTATAGCAGTTTGACCTGGCACGTTGATGATAAATGAATCTTGGTTTGCACAGGTTGCGTTTAGGGCAGAAATACTCGCGCTCGAGTTGCAGCCCCCTGCTACAATGATTTGTTGGAATACAACAGTACCAGCTTCACCCACTCTGCCAGGCAATGTGTTGAGCGACATTGCCGACCAGCTACCACTAGTAGAATTGGGCATGTTAGAGGATAACGTGCCCGACATACTGAGGCTCCAAACATCGGAAAGAGGGTCTATAGTTTTCCCGTTGAATCCTCCGGCTAGAAAGAAAGTATTGTTGGGTCCTGGAACGATGGGGTCGGAAACAGAAGGTACACGAGTGTCGATTCCACCGGATGCGCCCCATCGAGCAGATGGTCCTCCAGGAGATAATCCGACCGGGGACCAAAACTGGTTGATGAAATCATATTCCTGATAAAATAGGTCAATTCTGCACGTTAAATGGTAAAACTGTTCAATGTTACCCAGACATCGGAGAGTGCTTCATTGTTCAAATCTTTGCCCCCAATAATCACAAATCCGTGGCGACTATCGTAAATTGTCAAAAAAATATCGGTCTCATAGCAGAGGTGAATACTGACTTGCTAGCAGCAAAATCGACTCCTGATAAGGCCAAACTCCTTGCAGGAGGAGTTCGTTTGAGATTCAGAGGAGGCACGGGTGTTGACCATGTTAAGGAATCAAGGTTCAAGCTAAATTGACGGGGCAATGTATCAAAGAAGTGCAGGGTGTATATAAGAAGCTTACTCACAGATACGTTTGCGACTGGGCAACACCGCTCTGCGATATACCGCCAAACACGATGAGTGACCGACTGTAGGATACAAGTCAGGGCCGAAACAAGCGATGAAGGGCCAATATACCTGTTTTCATCGTAGCCTATAGATGCATCCCGAAGAGGCGGAGGCCCCGAAGACCCCTGGAGAAGATTTGAGAGATTAATCCACTGGAGAGGAGGAACCGGGATGGATGTAGATATGTTCTGAGCATGGACCAGCAGCGACGTGCAGAAGCAAAGGGCGGCGAAGAAGAAAGCCGTGCAGTTAGGTGGCATTTT
This sequence comes from Hypholoma fasciculare, assembly GCA_016801325.1. Taxonomy (NCBI): domain Eukaryota; kingdom Fungi; phylum Basidiomycota; class Agaricomycetes; order Agaricales; family Strophariaceae; genus Hypholoma; species Hypholoma fasciculare. The sequence goes on from JAEKIV010000021.1 coordinate 119,883, forward strand.
GAGGCGATGCCAGCCGTTCCTGCGGCGGTGCAGGGCGGAAGTTGGGAGCTACTCGCCGCTCGACGCAGGGACCAAGTACTGCAGCTCATGGCCAAAGTCGACCGCCTTCCCACCCAACATTCGGCCCGGTCACGTGATGGGAGCCCCTCGCGTGTAGAGCCTTGCACAATGCAGGAGCCTCCTGTCCTGCATTCCGACCTCCACTGGCCCGATGACAGAGTCTGCTAAGCGCCTGTTGACAGACGACATTCACAATGCCCGCGTACGTGCTGATCAATGGTCTTCTGCGTCAAGGTCAGTGCAATCGACATTCAAATGTAAAACATTGCTCAATGCGCGCAATACAGCACTCCAGATGAACTCACTCAACGGCTTCGCAACGCGGGATCGCGGGTCAGGAAGAGTATGTGTGACGCGTCATTGGTATTGTTATTCTAAACTGACGCGACAAACGCGTGTTTTAGGTGTCATGGAAGGCTACCGGACCACCCCTTCCTCCTTTTCCAAGGCCCAATCGACAGGGTCCATATTCCGCTCTATGAACGACACACTTCGCGACGTATATGCTAATTCACCAGGGGAAACAAGGGATGTCGTGACCCGGAAAAGAGCTCGCTCCGCCAGTGTGGGCGAGACCGAGGCTATTCCCGAAGAATTGGAAATATCAGTCGACCCTCCTCCATCACTATCTGCAACTTCCTCCCTGCCGGAGGAAAATATATCAAATCGGAAAATCAAATCTCTGAGGGCATCCAGTCGATCTTATCTGCAAACTCGTTCTTTGCCTGCCGGCACGTTTGCTTTCGCGGGAGAACCAGCAGCCGAACCTTCATTGCCCTCTACGGCGGAAGACGACTGGAGCCAAGAATCTTGCTTCCAACCATCTCAGCTCAGCTTCGAGCCCATGGTTTTCGATTAATACCCCGCAAGTGATTTTAGAAACGTCAACCAAATCTTAAGCTCCCAGGTGGATTGACTCGGACCTCACAGAGCCACTTGACTCGGCAACAGTCATCATGGCTGTGTATTTGTATCGTGAGTATACCACGATCTTCAGTTATCCTGACGTGAAACATTAAATGCTATAGCTTTAGTTGTGGACAATGGATATACCTGTACAATTGCTTTTATTGATAATCCTTTGAGTTACCGGCATCTATAGTCCGGGATTAGGCCTAAAGCAGTTTGAAAGAAATCCTGAGAAACGATAAAGAACATAGCACCTAAAATACTGATGCGGAAGAGTATTATTATTTGCCGCTGTGGGTGGGGTTTACTAGGCACAGGCTATAAAAGCCCTCGTGTCGGCTGTTTCTATATACTTCTGCTCCCCGGCTCACATCCCCTAACATGGACCACTCCGATACTACACTTTCCTCAAAAATGAGGTCTCTACACTTCAGCGACATGCCAGAGCGCTTGTGAGTTCTGTGATTTTCACTGACTGTAGGACGAAATTCTCAACGACGTCGCTTGCTCACGGAAGATCTCCGCATCTTTCAAATATATTAAACGAAGACTTGAAATTGAATCCACCCGGAATTCCTGATAATATGCACGCATCGAGCTCCCGGTGGCGCGAGCGAGAGGATGGACAATCCCTGCCGTCTCTCTCAGAGCTGGGGATTTTGGACTGGCATAGGTGAGTAGGCAGCTCACACCATTTGGGTCGGAACGTTTCGCCTCGAAAGCCATGCGGAGATTAATTATTTATGATTTGACTTCCCTTATGTGGCTCGAGTCACATTACATCAACTTCAATTCTAACCACTCGAACAGGAATGTCCCTCGGCAAGATACTCGCGAGCGGACATTATTTACTCGGTCAAGTCCCCCCTTACGCGTTCAGTAAGTCATTCCGGCATCGTGTCAATGTTGCAAGGATTTGACATACACTGAAAGTTCTACCCCGCCGGCGATGTCTAGTAGAGTGCTGACTGATCACGATGATAATGATAACCGCAGCCACTACATCCCTGACAGAAGGTCAAGTCCAGCGAGCGTATACTCATCAACTTCGGAGAGAATCACCGATGTCCAAGGCGCAGCTGAGCCGCTTGTGGACCACACACATAGCCCTGCCGGGTCTTACAAATGTCGCTCGCTTAATGGCAGCCCTTCCAGAAGGACCGAGGACAGCGACACTAAGTGGCTTACTTATGCCGTCAAGACCTCAAGGAAGGACAAAAACGGGAGTGCACTATACCAGTGCCAGTACGAAAACTGTGGGCACGAACAAACAAAGCAGGCCGTCAAACGGCATGTCAATGACGTCCACTTTAACAAGCGGTCCGTAGTTCTTTGACAATTTTTTTTTGTAAATATTGCTAAAACACCGCATCTAGCCCTTGGAAGTGTGAATATTGCGACCAACCGTTCAAACAGGTGGGCCATTATTAGCCGATCCGTCGCTTTCGCTGATATTCCTCTTCCGATTCACAGAAAACATCATTGATGATCCACATTTACTCTAAGCAGTGAGAATTTTGCGCCCTGTGCTCAGATAGTGAATACTGATTGCATTTCCGAAGTACCGGCGAAACGCCTTACAATTGCGCACATTGCGACGAATGCTTCTCTGATCCTGCTAGGCGTAACAAACACACAAAGCGCTTCCATCCTGAAATGCCTTCCAAACCGCGCCCCAAAGTTGCCTATCCGAGGCAATCATGACGATTGGTCATATATTCTTTGTACCTTGGTTTGGTAGAGCTGATTTCGGGCTTTGATTTGTCTGCCGATGTCAATGTATTGTTAGTACCGCTTCTCATGCGTACAGAGCACCGCCCGACATAACATATGCCTTTGTGAAAGGCCAGCGTATGCTTTATAAATAGACTCCTTATAATTATATAATTTTGTTAAATATTCGGCGTTTCGCCTTCATGGGCTTCGGGCGAGGCAATGTGCGTAGATCCAGCCCATGAACTATGACGACTGCCCATATCGGGATTGTGGGGGCCCGATACAGTGAGGAAATGAACTGCCACAATCACACTGTCAGCGCTAAACATTTGGTGATGTCGGCGAATTGTGGACCCTGCACGAATGTAAATAGACGAGCGGCGTCTCACGTGACATGGCAGACGCGCTTTGCCTCGCGAACAACGCGCGGTTGTTGCGCGGTTGGTTCATCGACTCTTCTTCAGCCGACAACATGAATTCGCAAAACGACTCCGCACAGGATACCACCCGATCCCCTTCAAAGTGGACGGTCCACGGTGAGTCTAACTTAGCTAGGTTCCATGCAAGAATTCACCGTCCTGCCCGCAGTTGAGGTGCGGCTCAAAGCGCGGGCGTCGGCTCGCTTTGAAAGCATTCGCACCCTCGTGCACACATACTTGGACTCGCTCCAACGCGTGCATCTTCCCTCCGTTCTGGAAGGCTGGGAGGACTCACCAGAACTCGGATCTTCTGTTGAACGAATAACGGTGTGCGAATGCGCATGCCCGTCTCCGTCGCTGCCCGCGGACGAAATGGCGGTCCAAGTGCATGTATATCAGCCATCTGACGGTGATGCATTTGAGGAGTTCTCAAATAGTGCTGGAGGCCGGAATGATGATGACGACACCATGGCCGCGAGCGTCTGCGAGCTGCCGAATCGCGGATACGAAGGCCTCTGGGAATCGCTGATATATGCAGGCGATATCAAGATGAAGCTGCTCGATTACATTCACGCGACCATGGTATTTAGTGATGCCAACGTAGATTGTTTGTCTTCTGCCACTCTGCATATCTACCCGTGTTGCTAAATGCTTTTTATTAGTCAACTTGGTTTCTTGGAACAGGGTGGTGCTGCTCCACGGGCCGCCTGGAACAGGAAAGACGTCTCTGTGTCGGGCACTTGCCCAAAAACTTTCTATACGTTTGTCGCATCGGTATGTTACCATGGATATATTTACAGCTGCCCTCGGACGCCATATTGAGAAAATACTTTTTTTGGTTAGGTACACTCATGCACGTCTATTGGAGATAAATTCGCATTCACTATTCTCTAAATGGTTCTCCGAATCGGGTAAACTAGTGCAGCGGTTATTCACAAGTATAACGGAATTAGTGGAAGAAGAAGACGGATTTGTGGTTGTTTTGATCGGTATTCCTGTTTCATTGTGCGTATATGCGCGCCGCTGATATTCGACGAGCATAGATGAGGTCGAATCGCTGACCGCCGCCAGGGCTGGGGCGATGGCGGGAACTGAGCCGTCTGATGGATTGCGCGTAAGTGTGTGCAGAAAATGTGCGCGCATAGACTCATTGGTGCGATCAGGTGGTAAATGCTTTGCTAACCCAATTGGACAAGCTGAAGCAGCGAAAAAACGTACTGATCATGGCGACCAGCAATCTGGTTAAGGCAATTGGTGGGTGACAAAACTGACAGGTTTTAAGAGCATCATTCTGATGCGCATCCTTCCACAGATACTGCCTTTGTGGATCGCGCCGATATTATCCAATACGTGGATCTACCCTCGCGAGAAGCTATTTATGAAATCCTCCGCTCTTGTTTATGTGAAATTATCTCCAAAGGAATCGTGGACACAGCTGTATGTGCCATTAATATTTACACCGCGCGATCGAAGTCTCAGCCGCTGTCAACGTCAACAGGCGGTGCCGTCCTTGAAGCAAGTCCAGATGCTTGAGCTTGTCAACAAGCCCACAGCGTCGTTATCAAGTTCTTCCGTTCCACAGGAGCGCTCAAGAAATGTGGGCCTGCGCCTACTTGCGCTAGCCACCTGCTGTCGAGTGAGTATGCAACGGTAATAAAGTCTACAACACACGCGCTAACCACCGTCGTATGCGTAGGCACAGGGCATGTCGGGCCGGGCACTGCGTCGCCTTCCTGTGCTCGCCCTCGCACGATACATCGGCGTGGGGAGCATGGGCGTTGCGTATGGAGCGTCGCAAGCGCCGGATGGGCGCGCAGGTGCACCCGTGGAAGTGTGGCTTGACGGCATGGAGAAGGCAGTCAAAGATCAAGGGATGCAGCAGGAAAAGTTGATCTAGATGTGTAATTTTGCACCTCTATCCCCACACAGGTGCCTCAATCCCATGGTGTAGGCCGCCAACGGCGGACCAGGACGAGTTAGCGCAAGACATTGATGTATAGTTCTCGATCACGAGAGATTGGTGCTTTGATATTGGGACGAACAAAGAATAAGGACGTCTTCTGGAATTCGGACTCGTAGTCAGGTGCATGGTGCGCGTGGATTTGACAAGGCGACCACAGAGAGTCAATCATGGAATAATCATATTTTCTGTAGGTGTTGGAAGGTGTGTCCATTATCCATTGCTTTCGGGGAACAAAACTGGCTTGTTAGAACAAATTCTATTGTCTCGGAGTGGCGGGCGCTGTTTTTTCGACATATCTCGAGAATTCTATTCCTTTTGGTGGTGGTGCTATCAGCGGTAACCTACTTTCTGGGGAATCAAAAGGCGCTCAAACGAGGGTGCGTTCACCATCGTGCGTGCACGGAACCCGAACAGTAAATTGGGGACCGAATCGCTTCCTGGTGGAAACGAGCCTGTCGAACGAAGCAATGCTGTCGCGGAAATTAATCGTGTCGGGACCATGGCCTGCATAACCGCGCACTACTTGGTAATTGTTTACTCATTACTACACTCCGCTCTGAGCGACCCTGGCATGGCGAGGCAATTTTACTTTGACGCTACTGCAAGGGGAAGCCGAATTGGATAAGTATGCATGGGTCTTTTCTTCGACGAAGCGGAAGATTTATTGGCTAAGGACTTGTACTTATCCTAGATGCTGGCAGCGGAAACGATCAAGCCAGAGCGAGGCTTACTCCAAATCTTTACGCGAGGACGTACGTGCCGCGCGCCGCCGCTGTATGCGGGCAGGGCCGCGGTCGGTTTGCTTGTAGTAAAGGAGGTAGCGGTGAGGTTACTGCACGGACTGTCGAGTCGCGCACGCCGCAGATAGATTCAACTGTTCTGGCGTGGATTGGTCTGTGTTAGTGTAATACGCTCCGCCAAGGCATGTAAGCGCGGACATAGCGTTTAGCGCGCGGGCGACGTCATGATCGCCGATGGGTGTCCCTGGTACCTGGCGGGCGTGTCATTGGCATGGTTTTAACTTCCTGGCTGCTTTCGGTGCAGTGAAATTCGTGTAGGCGGACGCGCGTATGTGTTGCAGATGAGATGAGCGTGAGTGAGCGCGCGTAAAAAAGTGGCGGGCGCGAATGCGTTGTGCAATCTAGTATTGTCATTGAACTGTGAATTTTGAAGGCGGCTAAATCAAATCTGATGTCGTATCATTGCTGAAGCTGTGCTACTAGGTGCATTTGTAGTGTTCGTGTGGGCTATTTTTTCTTCGTCCTGGTATTATTTTACGCGATGAATGGCTCACATGTCGCAAAAATCATTTTTTCAATATGTGAAGAGATATGGTTGTATATGGCCCCGTCAGTCCATCAGCTCAAGGGCCGCCATATCAACCGAAGAAGCTTCCTTTTGAGCCATACAGAGTCTGATTAGGCATGACACCCGTATGAGGGTATATCAGTACGTACAAGGGAATGCCGTGGAATACAAGTGTT
>JAEKIV010000022.1:0-124727 GCA_016801325.1 Hypholoma fasciculare
CAGAGAGCGGAAGAGATCGAAGGCCCGAGCTCACGTGAACTCGAAGTGTCGAGTCGCGAGAGCGTCGAGCGATCCGTCACATTTGTCCATGTATGATGAGCGTGACAGTCTTTGGGGTTCTGTCTGAGCTGGCCAAGGCTGGGCCACGGAGTGAGCGTAGCTAGCAAAGTCGGCACCAATGTGCTGATGGCGATAAATTCGAGAATGACTCGAAGTACATGGTGGAGATAATTACAATTCAGAAGTGAGCGACATACGAAATAAAGGGAGCTTCAATCATCCATATGTCTCTTTTTTTCAAGTTCGAGATGGCGCGCACTCTCCATCATGAGCTTCAGTGTTTGCCATTCAGCGTCGATTATTTTCCGTTTATCAAGCCAGTCGCATAATCCATCTGCGTCTTCCATATCTTCAGGAGGCTCTCTTCCTCCAGCATAAGCGACACGGTGAAAACCTGTCGACGAAAGACCACTTCGTAGCTCATTGATCTCTCGGAGAATAGACTGGAATAGATTGTACTGTGCTACGTCTATAATCTTGTTCAACGCGAATATATATATCTTACTCACCTCCCAATGAGAAAAATCGTGGAACACTCTCGTCCTCTTTGCGCAGAAACGGCCAAGATGGAACTCCTCGCCAGTGGTTCCATCTGTATTTTTATCTGGGATCTAAAAATGGCGAGTTTGCGGATGCTGTATGCTTGCGTTGTTCTGCACTTACAGGTTCAAATCCACATGGATTATAAAAAGATCCGCTCAGGCGGCCCAATAATGTTGACAGCCTTCCTCCGAGATGACAGGCATCACATGAAGGAACTGAAAAATCAAGCTGGGTCAATTCGAAATCAGGATACTTCTGCAGACTATTCTTGAATCCTGGTTTCCAGACCGAAGAGGAGACTAACGAGTCTCTGAGGCCCGATAGGTTTCTCCGAATAATCTGCAAAGGGACGGAGAAATAATGTTCATCTGAGGGTCCACGACATTTAATAAATTATGTCATCTGAATTTTGTAGGGTTTCACCTCGCATTTGGTTTTGCATATAAGTTGCACGGTCGCTGGCAGGTTGCACAGCTACGTGTACAAAGAACTGGAAGATTTTTTTGAATTGATGGGACAAATCTTGGTGTGTTTCCATGCTAAACTCAGGTGGCAATTCAACGGCCATATCGTCATTGACAATGAAATCGGAAGAACGCCCAGAAAATGAATCGTCGCTATTGTCACCCTCAACTTCGCCAGAAGGCCTAGATCCTTTGAATAACCTCCTTGAACGTATGTCAGATTCACTCTCGCTATCATGCTGATCGCTAGACTCTTCGTCGTCTTTCAATTTCAATTTACGCCCTACATCCACTCGGTGTTCAAAGTTGATCGAGTATAGATATATCTGTAAATGCTCACTTTTCAGCTTTTCTAGGTTCTTTTGGAATTCGGTCTTTTCGCGCGTCCTCATTCTGGTATGTAGTATTCCTAGTGTTATCGTTGAATAAAAAGCATGTACTGACAGCGAAGAAATGCATCGGCGTACTCTCTTCTTCCACCTCATTGGCGAGATCCACCAAGTTTTCTTCGGACGCGGATGACTCTTCCAAAGGCTGGAGCCGTTGAAGTCGTCGTCTTTTTCGCAAAGGCCTGTCATTTTCGTTGTCTGAACCTTGCGATGCTGAAATTTTGGAAGATGGCCCTGCTTGGGCTTCAAGTTCACTTGAACTTTCTGAAATGATGCGCTTTGATTTTCTTTTGGGGGGAACTTTTGGCATCGGAGCAGGGGAGTCGTCGTCACTGGATATCCCGATCGGGGTCGTTTTGTTGGTCTCCGGCGCGAAGCTAATTGCAGCAAGATTGTCTGAAGACGACTCTAGAAAATCTCCAGAAGAAGGACGAGATACTTTTTTGCGCCGTGTTGGCCCTTTTGGACGTCCGGGTGTCAAATGATTTGACGGTGGCACCTCCAGCAGAGTAGTTTGCCTTAAGCCATCCGAAGCAACTCTCGTACTCCTCCGTGGCATTTTGAATGTACCTGTAATTGTTTGCAAACGAATGTCTAGAGAGTCACAAGTAAAAAGGCTGGGCAAAAGAAGACACAGGATCGTCGTTCAACGTTCAACGTTGAAGCTTAAATAAGACAGAGCAGCTTGAGAGCAACTCAAAATCGATTTAGTGACGTAAGGACCTGCGCGTGCCGGTCCGGTCACACCGTCCACACAGTTCCAACCATCCAACATCCAATAACTATCAAACGACTCCCCAGCAGTCAACTTAATTGTCTTCCTTATTTTTTGCATTCGATATAGTCAAATATCTACTACGCACTTGAAACCGTCAGAAAAATAACTAAGAAATAACACAAAAATAACATGGTACGAACTTCACGCCGTACGGACAAGGATGTACTCGCGCTAACACATCAGGTAAAGCAACTGAGGTTCAGTTTTCAGTAATGAGCAACCCCCCTGGGAGAGGTCTTTTGTCCAGAATTGACACAAATTTCACCCTCAATGTCTATGACGATCCTTGGGAAACAAACCCGCAGATTTCTCCTTCCAAAGTGTTTGACACAACATCGTACACATTGCCAGCCGTCCCCGTTATAACAAAATTTTCAAATACCAGCGAATCAACAGATCTAAGGAGAAAACGCAATGGGATTCAGAAGGCTCTATCTGAAGTCTTAATTCAACTGGCGAAGAGGGACAAACCTCCCTCCATCGTTGATACCATTCGCAACACAAGCCGCGACTCTCCCGAAAGAAGCATTGGAGCACTTGCGGAAACGTTAAAACAGGCTGTCAAACGACAAGGAGGACAGAAGACAAAGCTTGATAGGACACCACATGGGATAAGCGAAGATGACTCTGACCAAGAAAACGATGTCATATTCAGCACGGATTCTACCATAGAGCTTGTGCTTCAGTGGATAGACTCGTTGACTATTGCAATGAAACTCGGATGTTTTCTGCTTGATGAAAGGCGCGTAATTCCGTCAACAGCGATCTGACGAAAGACCAATCCATTCTACTATAGATCTTCAGCACAAGAAATTGCTTTTGAAGATGATTCGAGACACACTTATTCGTTCCGAAAATCTCGGAATAGCTACAGAAATGGTGGCAAACGATCTCGCTCTGGCTCCCCTTCCAGAATGCAGAATCAAGTACCCGAGCTACTTTCTTCATGCCTATCCATTCTCAAATCAGTAGTTTCAGAGGACTGTCGATATCGAGTGGGGTCCCCGCGTCCTTCACGACCTTCTAACACATTGCAGATATTAATATTAAACGTTGCACAAATCATGGCCTACACTCACCGACATGATCCTCGTGTCATATCAGAGATTGCTTTTGCTATGATTCCAGCATTCTATTCATTTCCCCGACAAATGCATCCACGGCTACTTCATTTCTTTGAAACCAGCGTTGTGAGGATCGTTCTGCAAAACTTGGCTCGTCTTCAGGGGACTGACTCTCAAGAACCAATTCTCGTATCAACCCGTAAGAGTAATATATCCAAAGTTTCCTTGTATGATGCTGACACGATGTGTAAATAGATGGCACATTTTCCCCGAATTCAGAGGATAACGAAATACCGATCGTGTCTATCCAAATTGATGAGGTCGTCAGCCAGAGGTCGTCACACACACCTAGAAAGTGGGACTTTGCAAAGGCACTGGGCGACGAGATTCAATCCACAAATAATCCACACCAATCTTTACACATATATTATCTTGCATTTCTCATCCCTCCATTAATTGGAGCCATCTTGGATTCTGTGGAATCAGCGGACGAAGCTGATTCAAGCACCAGCATCTCGACCCAGGCTGCGCAACTTATCCGGACCATCTCAGTCTTGAAAATCGACACGTACAACGATTTGCTCGAAGTCATCGCCTATAGTGGCCCGAAGTCTCGGCGTTGGGCAATTGCATCACTCTGTGAAATATGGCCCAAATCCGTTGGTCATTCCATCATAAGCAGCCCTTTTCATCCCACTCGTCGATTATCCAATCCTAATCACAACGATCCTTATTCTCATCAATTCGTTCCATGGTACTTCGATGTCCATAGTTGGTCTCGCGGTGATAATGTTCTTCATTGCGACTGTCGTTCTTGCTTGAAGCCCATACATGGATTCGCCATAATGTGCCCGTCCTGCATGACAGCCGTTCATTTTGATTGCTACGATTATCCTAAGGGCAACTATCATATTCAATACACCGCGGCAACCGACACGAGTGTGCAGCGCTTTGCAATGCTTCGTTTCTCCGACATTCTGCAAAGTGGAGCCGCTGAACTTTCAGCGGGGCACACGTTCAGACCGGCAAACTGGTTTACCCTTTGTTTATGTTTCGTCTGTCAGAAACCACTCTGGGGCTGCTTTGCACAGGGTTTGAGGTGCGAAAGATGTCCGGCTGTGCTTCACCTGGATTGTCTAGACTTGCTCAGCCAAACTCAACGATGTGGTTCCATCGAAGTAACTTCCAAAAATGTGGTTATTGATTTTAATATTTTGCGTCAATCGTGTTTAGATCATTTTCCAATTCTCAACTCTACAGTCGAGGAATTAGCCGGCAGCAGTTATGAAGAAATTTCGACACACTATTGTGCTCAGCAAATCCAGCTCCAAATACTCAATAACGGAATAACATTTGGCTCTGTCATTGTCGAAAGTAAAGAAAAGACTTCAAATAATATCACCATTGCCGTCGACGATTTCGAGCTGCACCGCAGCCTTGAGCAATGCAAGCAGCTGCTAGATTCTGGCCGACTTCCTTTCTCTCCGTTGACTCAACAATACATTCAAGATAGTAACCAACATCGACCTGCAATCATGTTCAACTGGTCTTATCTGGAGTATATTACTGCAGCCATTAAAACATCTTTTCCTCAAAGTCGCCGTGGTCCGGTTGCCACATCAGACTTCTTGAATGTTGAACAACCATTCGACTCGGGGGATACGACAGATATTCAAGACGCAGCATCTCTTCCATACGAGTCTGTAACTCTGGTGCAAATCAGGAATATCCTTCGAACGGACTTTACGTTACGCTCAGACACAGCTGCCAAATTCATACTTGATCAACTCTATCAGCTTTCCTTCTTTGATAGGGCGGACAACAATCCCTACCCTTTCGAAAGCTCCATTCTAGAAAGTGACTTGAGATGCATATTTCCATTGCCCTTAGGACTTGATCTTTCCATGAATGTCGAGACGCTTGTATCATCCATAGAAGCGTCTTTGTCAGATTTAGATCTGACTAGCAACGAATTTGGGTTTTTGCTGCTCACTCGACGATTCTGGCCCAATGGATTGGCTTCCGAATACGGTCTGAAGAGGCTTGCTCTGAGGGTATTTTCATGGATATTGGACGAGGTACGTTGCATTTGGTATTCAATGACAGCCCACTAATTCTTATGACAAGGACAACAGTTTAGCAATCATCCTTCGCGAATATGTTGCGAAACAGAAAAATCTTCCTGGCGTTCGTACGCACGAGTACGCAGAACCGTGGCCCTCGTCATCGACTGCTCGGTCAGCCCCCAGTGGTTCTGCAAACAATGGAGGAGATTTTGTCTCAGCTCGACGATCGCTTCTTTCAAGATTTGCCCTTCCATGGCTTTTAGAGCTGCATAGTTTTGATCCTGCATTCTATTGCCAGATAGTGTTTGACGCATGCTGCAACATCGTTGGGGATGAAGACGCTGATTTTGAAACAACAAATTCGTTAAATGGTCAAAATAGAAATAAAGATGTAAGTCATATTGACATATCACCTACAAAATCACCAACAAATGATATTTGTTCCAGAGCTACACGTGTTGTGATCATATTCTACGTTCAATCATTAAATTGGCTCAATGTTCTGTGATTTTTACTGTATTCGATGACTTATTTCTTCGATGGATGGACTTTGTATTTTCCTCCGGTGCGGGAGAGCGGGTGAGTCCCATTTCTTATATGGAGCAAATGAGTCTTTGTTTTGAACAAATCTTAACCCAGGCATTCCCCACGTTGCATCGGCTGTTCTCAAGTGAAGCAGTACAATCAACGACATCGTCCTCGACCATGAATGCAACTAATCCAATTTTGCACTCGGCTGATGGATTCCGGTCTCCTTCCATTGATCCTTTGCGTGCAATTTCCAACTTTGCAAACCAGTCCGACGCGGGCCTGTCCCGCAGTATAGCTTATTTGCCCATGCTCATAAAGTCTGGAATAAATATACCAATCCAAACTTTCAAACATCTGCTTCCATTGCTTATGGCTCACAAAGGAGGATTACTCGAAAATGCAAACATCTTTATTAGGGCTCTCGCTTTATCTCTCTGGATCAAATCATCAAGAGGACAAGACCTGCAAGATCTGGTTGCCTCCGTGCATTCCCAGTTGTCATCTCAAATATCTTCTTCTTTGAAGTCTGGCCAGAATCGAGACATATGGTGAGTTTACATAAAATCGTGTTTTGTTTCCAAGCTGACTGCAAGGGGTAGCCTATCTATAATCCGTCAATCTTTTTGCGCTTGTCTGAGGGTATACGGTTGTGATAGAGCCAGCATCATTAATGCCGGTCTAATGACTGACTCCGAAATTCACGATTTGCCTCCTCAGTAAGTGCTAGTGTTCCATTTAATGTATAAAAATATACTGAAATTCTACAGACGAAAACTTACAGGGCGTGAGGCACCTACCGACGACCCAATCTTTATCCATCCCAAAATCATGAACGCTTTGGAACAGTACATCCAAAGTCAAGTTGTCGATGTTACTAGTTACGCTGCAAAGTTTCTGGAAATATTTCTAACGGGATCTCCTTATCTGGAATCATTTGAGATCGATAACTTTGTCTTGCAAAATGGAAAAACCATTGCTTCATGGTATGTCCGTGAATATGAGTTTGCCTTCGTTAACTTTCATTGCAGTGCTTGGGCCACTTACAACATACAAAGAGAAGACACGGCAACCGCCCGTACAAGGCTTCTGCTGAGAAGCCTACTGATAGACTCAGAGCCTTTACAAGGGATCTTATCAATTAACATGGATCCCACAAAAACCTCGAGCAAAGAGCGGTGAGCGATATATCATTCTAGCATTATTTGTAAAGACTAAGTGACTCATCGCCTAGTTTGTCGAGTGTTATTCGTCTATTTCGCATCATTCTGGATGTCACCAGTCCTGATTTCCAGGTTGAAGACAGGCAATGGCGCTCAAGCGTAACGGAGGTCTTCAATTGGTATTTCTCCCCGTTGTGGAACGATCCCAGCGTGAGCATGGCCATATTTTTCCAGATATCATTCTCATCAAATATATAGGAAGAAGTCCGTACAGCTATCAAGTCCTCTTCCTCAGCGCTGCTACCCGCGCATTTTGAAATAATCTCTCAATGTTGGAGCGAGTCACTACTCAAAGCTCCAATCATAGAACGTACCCGGCTTATAGGCTTTCTTTTGCAACTTCGCGCGCATTTTACAACTTGGAAAGGTTACCTTTTACTTTTATTGGTCCAAAACTCGCTTTGATTCATCTATTGTCCAGTACTATCCTGGGATGCTATGACTGAAACCTTGTTTGAGTATGACTATGACTTTAAGAACAACGCTGATCACATCTCATCTCATGACCATGTAAGTGACAATATATTGTGGGGCATGATCCCCATTCTAACGTTTCGACCCAAAGATTAATTTAAGAAACAATGCGCACGACAACTTATTGACTGCGGACCCCGAAATGGCGCATTTACGGGTTAGTCGTGCTCACACCACCGTGTCATGGGTTGACTGACCCTGTTCCTTTAGGTTTCTATCATTCTATTAGGATTACAAATGCTCGCTGATGGGATCGATGTCGACTCCCTCTCACTGATGAAACTGAAGGTTCAGCTTGTGCAAATCGCGGGATTTAACAAAATTTCGGTGCGAACTCAAAATGGACAAATCTTCCGTTTACAGTTCAGCGAAATCGCAGAAATAGAAGAGGCAGCATATCCATGTATCGAAGAGCTTGTGCATGTTATCGACGCTCCGTATTATTTGAAAGTTCCTCAATCGGCTCTTGGAATAACTGATATCTATGAAGACGAGCAGGCCAATGTACTCATTGGATCGGTGTTTCTCGATGCCATTTTAACCATGTTGGGAACGATACGAAAGCCAGCATCCTTGCCGGTGTTGACGCTCAAAAGCCTCCTTGAAGCATTGTACATCATCATCCACAAATACGACTTTGGCATCGCCCCGTTGGATCACCTGCAAACCCCGCTTCTCAAAGCAATTTTGCGGACGGTAGAGATGATATCTCAGGACTTAAGCTATGAGCTGCGACAACTGTCATTATCTATTGCTCAGGTCTCGATCAGCAAGTGCCATACATTTTTGGGGGCCGTCAACATATCGTAAGGAATTCAATCCGCTAGTAAATGCGGGCTTTACGGCTAAACCATAATATGTTATTCCACAGTATCATTCTCGAAGTCGTTGCTACTGAGGTAGCTTCACAGACCAGGCATAGTCAAGATGCTCTTATTGTGCAAGGCAAATCTCTTATTGGGAACACCCTACAAATGTATGTTGCCATTGCAGTACACTCTTTCTGGTGTTGATAGTTCTTGGCCCCAAGGTTCCATGACAAAGGGCTGTTGTTATCCTTATTGAGGGTTGGTTTTATATGCTCTTCAAATGGATCAAAATAAGTTAATATCAATCACTTCAGCGTCCATTGCAACCGAGCTTGTTCTCTGTTTTGCACCAGGTTTTCAAAGACCAAGGGAAAGATGCATCTTTTGGCGCTGTTTCCGTTTGCGAATATCTGCTGCGAGATACACTCATGCGTGCCATGGACTGTGACCCTCGATATTTTTCCACTATGCTTGAAAACATAGCAAGCTTTGTGGAAATAGTATATTTTCAGGGGTATAGCTCTGAATTGGTAGCTTGTAAGATTTTTTTTGGAAACGTGCACACTAAACCAATGATTATTTTTTCTACCCAGACTGTGGCCATCGACTCGGAATTTTGGCCAGTCGCATGTTGGATGGCAGTATAGAAGGCCTGGACTCGTCGCCCTTTATCTCCATACTATCCGTTTTAATCCAGAACAACAAGAAAAATATAAAGGTATCCTGGCGAATCAAGCCAGAATGTTTTTTTCTTTGTGCTTTCTTGAGTCTGATTGGCTTGTTTAGGGCTTATTGCCACATGTGGAAACTATCCTCCGGGTAGCATTGCACAGGCTAGTTCCTAATGAAGCTTGTTTAACGCGATTGATCAAAGCAACGTCATCTGCGAAGCCAAAGGCTAACGAAACTTCAGGATCCACCGATGCCGTCAATATCCTTTTTGATATCTTGCTCGACGGATTCGGCATGAGAACAAAGATGTCACCCATAACTATGAAGGCTTTGATAAAGGTATGTTCATTTCTACTAGACACTCGTAGCAAAGACACTTCACTCAAATACGTCACTCTTCAAATAGAGCCTACTAGCCGCGGACAAGGCCATGCTTCTACCTCTCGCCGTAGTCCAACGGCAACCTTTCCGAATTATGATCGACGATGCTTATAGCTTTCTGCAAAATTATAATTCGAGCGAGGACAACGTTGACCACAATGTTGAGTGCGTCATGGAAACTGCAAAATTACTTCTTGGGGCAATCAATCGCGACCCGGCTCATTTTCAAAGGCTCACTGAGCCCGCAACAGATGTAAGCTTGGTTTATGGCGAAATCCTTGCTGGCGTTCTTATCTGTTCATTAGAAGTCCTCCAGAATCCCTCCAACTATGCGTTCCTGGAATATCTTGCTGTTGGTCACATTGCAAGAATCCGAGAGTGACTGGAAAACAATGATTTATGATCAATTCACCAGCTTTTGCAACACCTATTCGGCAGTACTGCGAACCTATGTGACCTCCGGGATAGCTTCTGCTGCAACTGCGACCACAGATATCAATCAAGCACACATTTCTCTGAAGTTATGGGTGATGCTTGCGCATTCCATATCTATGTCAACCCACAATGGAGAGACATCTGTGGCTGGAGTTTGGAATGAGTTATGGCCAGCATACGAAAGCTTCCTTGATGTATTGGACACAGAAGCTCGGGTTGGGGCATACCCCGTAAGTCACTGAACCAGGCTACAACATTATGATTAACTCGCTACTTTAGGCTCTTGTATCGCTCGCTTCAGCATCCGTCGCTGACCTCATTGTTTATATGCGGTCGCTCAAAACATATCTCTCCCTTGACGCGTCTGCATACGTTGCCATACTAGATCGTATTCGCACATTGAGCCTTGGAGATTCATCGTCACACAAGGTGAGTTAGTCAGGAGGTATCATATTGGACATTGCTGATGGAACGGGAACGATAGATCATTCGCACTCTGCGTCTCATGTCCGAACCACCTGTGCAAGTACCTGACACTGTGCTTTTGGATCAAATAGCAAAGGAACTGGTGGCTGCGGAAAAAATAAGGATTATGGAGGGTAAATAAGGATTCACTTACATTGGAAATGGACAGCAACTAGGTAATTCGATTTTTTCTGGATGATATTAGGGACACTTGGCACGAATAAATTATTACACATATAGTTGAATGTTGCATCAGTTGGAATCAATCTTCATGGTGTTCCTCCCTCATGCTGTCCGCAGTCTGGCCTGTTGGGCTTTCTTCCTGTTTTCTGCGGCGACTGTCGAGCCAAAGAAAGCACCGATCACCGAGAGACCAACGACGAGGATGAAGGCAGGTATCCGCACAGCCCACTCCCTCGCTGGAAAATACGCGTGGATCGGACTAGAGCTGTCGAAGAAAGGCTGGATTCTTCATCAGTTTATCATTGAACGAGTTGGGTAGGAAGTACCGACCAGAAGCATGGCCCAAGTTGTGTAATAAGTGAAAACCACGGACGCTGCCAGCAGCATGACCCCGCCGAGAGTTTTATCGCTTCCGCCCTGGGCACCATGCATCAGTTTCGTAAACGCCTAAAATCGAGCAGGGCACATACCATGGTGATAAGTAGTCGAGCGTTTAATGTGAAGATGTGTCGCGGTCATTGCAGGACGTGGCGAAGTATGACGTGCATGTGACCTCGGATACTGAAATGACATTGATTGGTGACATCGGTCAGTATGCACTGTAGCACTTTTACTGCCATATCCCCCCCCGCCTCTGGTGTCCTTAGAACTCCTTCATACTATTCGCTTGATTTCGCGTGCTCTTGTTCATGGACACGCATGGTTTCGCGTCACTCGCCCATGTCCGTATCCTTCTCGTGCCCGTTGGTCTGATACCTCAAGCCTCCTTCGACAGCTATGCGGAAGAGATACGAAGCTACGAAACTTTGAAGCTCGCTGAGATACCAAGCGAGACAAAAGATGGAAAAGGTTGGTGCTCGTGCCGCTCTCGCATTGCAAATCACTTAGCAGAATTTAGCCGCCCGATTTCTACCAAACCCCTTGTCCAAGGGAAATATACACCTCAGCTTTCCAACGCACCCGCCTCCTCGATCGCATGCTTCTCTATCCCTTCTTCGGCCATCGCATTTCCCATTAGCGGTCATTGGTGTCGCAACCTGTTCCACATTTGATACTCTCAAGTCAACATATACGCAGTTCGATACGGCATTGGGCGACATATTTCCTCCTGGCGGGATATATCCTCTCGTGAGGAATTGTTGGGTGTTTGAGGAAGCCGAGGGCACCGCGAATTTTACCAATCATGATGAACTTCCTGGTCTTGTAGTTGTGCCTCGTATCAAGAACAGAAAGCTGCACGTCGGTACATTACTAGGAGATCTTTCTTCGGAGATCCTTGCAGAATTTGGGACACTGGTAAAACTATATCTTATATCATGTTCATACGCATTCATGTCTTGACTAGGTTCAAGCTTTAGAAAATCCTTTGGGTAATGAATACCTTAACGCGGCTCTTCTACCCACCCTCCCGCCTTTATCAGAGCTCCCCTCTCCATTGAGCTCACTAGCGAGAAATGACACCCAATCCAACACTTCATTCAGCAGCCCACAAGATAGTCTGAAGAATTCATTCACTCTTAGTGCTGCACCGACGGTGAAGCGTAATTCCACCTTGCCTCCGAACGTGCGCCAGGGTTCGTTAGGTGTTCAAGCCCAAAAGAAGCGGATGAGCACCATTGGGACTAGCTCGTCTCATGGCCGTCTCTATAAAATGCTCGGAGACTTCTTTCTGTTGGCCGGTCGTATTGAAGACGCCATGATTTGGTAAGTGGCTTGACTTTCTGTTTCTTTTACATATTTTTATTAAATTTAGGTACAATGAAGCTGTCCAATTATTTAGAACCGCTCAAGATCCACTGTGGTACGCATGCACATTGGAAGGAATGGCGACAGCGGCTGTTTTAGAGGCTTGGGGCGTTGGTCAGGGGTTGGTAAGTTGGTTTTTGTATCGTGGATCACAAGGTTTGACGCCAAAACTCATTCAGAATAATTCGGCTAGCACTGTAAAAGAACCTTGGTCAGATGTTAGTGACAAAATACAGCAAGCTATACACCTTTACTCCAGGATGCCTGCACCTGATGGTGAACAAACGCACTCTTTGGTTACACTTCTCTTTTGCGAATGCGTCCTGCGGCAAACACGCCTGTTATTTTCTGTTTGGTCATCCAAAGGCTGGGGCCCTCTCGCATTTACCACAATGCTGCAACCTGGCCCTAAACCTTATATTCCTCCTACCTTGACTTCTGATGACAAGGATAACTGGTTGAATCTGGAGCGCCTCAGTTCAATTACTGGAATATCGCGATCTTCGATATCTGCAGTATTGGCGCAATTGCACGGACCGTGGCTGCTACACCTGGATCAGAGGGAGCGGATATCGGTGCTTGAGGCTACAGCCAGCTTTTACGCGTGTCTGGGCTATCAGCGTAAAGAAGCGTATATCCTTCGCGAAGTCCTGGGGTGTATCTTGGACCTCATCGTGTGTGGCCGAGAGGAAGATGGGTTCTCAAATCCGTCAGGTGTACCCCCAACATCAGGATTAGGAATTCAGAATGCAGGACAAGGGCCAAGCTGGGGTGCCCTTGGGATCCGAATCTCTGAAAGCGCGGCAGGGAATGAAGGAGTCTTAACGCTGCTCAAGCACATTTGCAAAGTGTTAGGTATCAATCTAGAACTTGTTGGCCTTGTGAAGGATCAGGAGACAGATGTCCAGAAGAACCAACTAACTCTGGACAACTATGATGAAGACACTATCCAGGAGCTGCGTGAACCATGTGGTTGGCCAGAGCTTCAAGTGGGTGTCGTCCGCGAGGCTGTTGCAGTTGCCGAGGCACTCCCTGGTTAGTACTCCATACCTCTTGTGCACTAAGGCCGTGATTACAACTATTTTTTTGGCAGATTTTCCCACTGTTGCTCAGTTCGCTCTTTCTTCTCTCAAGGCTCTTCAGGGCGTACTATCTTCAGGCGATCAATATCATCTATACTCAACGGCACAGCGAGCTTTGGTTACAGCCCGTAGACGAGGGGACTCAAGAGTGATTGAATACTGGTCAGGCAGGCCTATAATTAGTATTTCCATTGCACCGTATGCAATTCACCTTTATTTGCTTTGACTGCTGTACTCAAAAGTGCCAATAGGACACCGGCCATTCGGATACCCTTCGAAAAACCTCGATCCATCCAGCACAGCAACATTGACCTCAAACCATTGGTGAAAGGAATCACTGATCCTTTTTTATATAATCCTCGAAAAACTATAGGCAAAGTAAGTTTTCCTCAAACTGGCATTTGTATATTATATAGTCACTGATTTGAAGTGTAGGGTAAAACTATCGTGGTTCAAAATGAAGTTCTTGAATTTGTAATTACTTTACAAAATCCCTATATCTTTGATTTGGAATTACAGGAGCTTTCATTAAGGTAACAAAATTCACATATATAAACGGCTTCATTTATCTGATATTCGTCTATCAGCACATCTGGAATTCAGTTTGAATCGAAACCCCTCCACGTCGTAATTCCGGCCAGTACCATCCATCAAGTCGTTATTTCGGGCAGGCCGCTTGAATCTGGAACTCTAACTGTGCGCGGATGTGTCGTACAGGCTCCAGGAGGCCAGGCGCGCGAATATATACTTCCACTGTATACTGTTGAAGAGGAGGAGCGTCTTTTAAGGAAACGGAGAACCATCGCCGCGGAAACTGGACGTTCCAAATACACGGGTATTAATCGCTACTCTTGGAATGTACCCCCCAAATGTGTCAGTACTTCAGAAGCTTCTGCGGGAGCATCCTTTAGGTTTATGGACTGCAAGGTTGTTCCCGATCAGCCTCTTCTTCGAATACGACGGAGCTCGGTCACTCATGGGGCCCTCATGCTATATGATGGCGAAAGGTATTCTCTACTATGCTATATCCTGGCTTATAAGCTGTTAACGGTACTCTAGGTCGACGATACGCTTAACCTTTGAGAATGTTTCCTCAATCCCTGTAGACTTTATACACTTGGCTTTCGAAGATTCGACTATAGAGCCCGCTCAAAAAGCCCTCAGCGATGGAAATCTCTCCGTTTTTGACACTTACGAAACAGAATACAGTCTCATTCACACTCCAGTGTTTTTATGGGACCAGGATGAGGCGAAATCTGTTGAACCAAACCAGAACCTAACGATAACACTGCAGTGCTTTGGCAAAGTTGGCTGGTATGTTCCCTCTCAAGTGTTCGGAGCCGTCTCTGACATTGTATGTAGCACTGCCGGGACAATTCATATATCATATGCCCACGCGAAAGATCCTAATCTTAAAGATTCTGACGTATTCTACGTCCGTCAAGTGTCTTACCCACTGATGGTTACTGTTTATCATATGCTCGAATGCTCAGGGATGGACATCTTGCAATTTCCTGTATACCCCCAATTGCGAACACCAGGGCAACTTAATTCAAGAACCGATAAATTTAATGTTCTACAGACCGACTATGATGTTGGCTGGTGCCTATTTTCTATCGAAGTACGAAACACTTACGGATCGCCTTTCGATGTTACCTTGGTGAGGAACCAAGATGACAAGCCCACTGCATCGTCCACATCAACCATTCCTCCTGGATCTGTATCAAGGCAAGTTTTTTCAGTATTTTGCATATATCTATCTTGAATATCATATATTTAGGCTTGTGATTCCTATCAAAAAGATACTCTTGTCCGAAGAAGCTCTTGCGAGGCCTATTCCAACATTGTCGGACAGACAGTTTGTTCTCACACAGTCGAGTCTTTCTCAGGTCGACCAGCGGACCCAACGCGAGCTATTCTGGTACAGAGAAGAATTATTCAAGGTTGTCAGTGGTCGTTGGTGCGAGGTATTTGATTTTACTCTAAGTCAAAAATGTGGACATTGACTTTATTTCTTTAATAGAGCGGCGGGACGCGATCCGGAGAGCTCTCTTTTAGAGACCAGAGGTTGACTCTGCACATGCTCGAAGCTTTCCGCCTTGAAGTTGCACACATATCACTGTCTATAAACTCCGACGACGGAAGTCAGGCTGACCTCACTGGTAATGGGGTTCGCTATTATCCCAAATCCAATGAATTTGTGCAGCTGCGGACTCAAGTCACTAACATGATGCGTACGTGTTTCCCGGAATTTCCCTGCATCCGTAGCTAACAAAGAGCATGCAGCATATCCTGTTGTTTTCACAATAGATTACGAGGCAAATCCTTCAGAAAATTTAGTGTACGAAGGAGTGCTCACCGATCTCCCTGTTGGGGAGCTTCAAAGCGGTGAAACCAGGGAAATAGTAACATCACTATGCTTCCTGGCATGCGGGCGGTTTGAGATCTTAGTCAAAGCTCGAAGTTTGAGTACACTGGAGGCTGACGGCCGGGTAGCAAGGATTCATATCATTGCAATAGTTAAGGAGGATATGTAGACACTTGTACATGGATGAACCAAACGTCCATTCAACACGGGTATCTTCTTGGGTGCATCTTCATATGCCCTAATTCCGTTAATACATATACATCGTTAATCGTAGTCGGACTCTTCTTGACTGAAAGCCGCAGAGTATGCCAATATTGTTGCATAAACCAATCTATTATTGAACAGTCAATTCAATTCTGTAAGAAGTCAAAATTATTGACAGCGTACCCTCCACCAGTGATTGACATTACGCAAGCCTTCGAGTCTATTACATGGGAGTGCGCCAACACTATTGGCAGGGCAAATCCAGTGACGACAAAGAGAGCGGTGATGAAGCGTCCAAGGTCAATCGGTGCGGAGCTTTCATAGCTGGATAATTCATCGCTTCCGCAATGGGAGAACAGCGCGTTGGGCAGAGGTGCAAGTACAAATATCAATGCTATAGGATGTTGGTAGTCAGTTATAAATGTGCTAGGGGAATAGCAGAATTCATACCGACGAGCAATGGCAGCCAGTTTTGCCATAGCGCGCAGGAAAGGATAATTAACAAGAAACCCACGGCAAGCACGAAGGAAAGCAGTATGACGGCTGAAATTATATGTAATTAGCTTGATTCTCTGAGCCAGTAGGAAGATGCATTACTCCTGAGTCCCGCTGGCATTACAGTAGATGTTTCGAGGGTAGAAGTGAGGAGTCAGTGCGCAGTGTCATGTCCAACGGTGCGTTGATCCAATCCTCAATTCATTACATAATTAAACATAGTAGAAGATAATTAAGTAGGTTAATAGCCGGCGTTCGACCATGTTCGCCATCCTTTAGAAAACCAATACAGAGAGTGAAGTAGGCAAAAAAAGACAGTTGGTCAAATACAATCCTCATCGTAATCGACGGGAAGATGAGCGGACTGATCCCGTGTTTCTTTTTTTCGAATCAATCAGAGGCTCTATAGAAGTTGGCAAATCTTGCTTTCCTGGAAGGACTTTAGGAAGTTCGATTTGCTCTGAGGGCCCAGCGTTTTCGGACATAGAGGATGCTGTTCTTCGGTGTCTGGGTTCTGCGATTTTTGTTCGCCGAGATTCCTCTGGGATTGTTTCCGAACTTTCTATCGCCTTAGGTTCTTCTGAAATTCTAGCATCGTTGCCTTTGCTATTTTTCAATAGCTCCTCACGGGGTTTTGTCAGAGACCAATCGTCTCTGTATTGCCACTTGCGTTTCCGAGGTGTAGTTCCACTTGAAGCGTCGTCCTTGATACCGTCGCGAATCAACGAATCTAAGGAACCCTCAATCCCCTTCAAGCTACTGCCAGCAGTAGCTTGGAATCTTTCTGCCTCTTGCTGATGTTTAGAAGCCTGAAAAATAATCAACATATAATCCTAGATAATTTATGACCTGAACGTACCCAATGCAGTACTTGCTGTGCATATGTCTCCGTCCGCTTCGAAGTAGAGGCCGAAAAGCTTTGTTGTAATGCTTGCTGATTTCCAACGAGGGTATACACTGCGGTAGTAGAATCCAGTCGAGAACGTTTGGCCCGCGAATGTTCTTCGAAAGCTGCAGTAGATGTCAATGCATTGTCATCTTACGTAGGACCTTACCATACCTGTGTCGGTTAGATGTCCCAACGCCGCTGCTTCATTATCCACCCATTTCGAATGGGATGCTACAGAAGTGTCAATATTCTTGCGTATGCTTGCGAAGCCGTCTTGCAAGGATTTTCTCGCCTGGCCAATGGTCTGTGAGGCGTATCAGATGCGTACATATAGGCACGAACAAAAACTACATACCTGCACGGTGCCAGCGTGCGCCTGACGTTCCTGGTCGCTGATACCGTTCACTTGGATTTTTAGCTGTGCATTTTCTGAGGCGAGACCATCGAATATTGTCGTTTGTCGTTGATGTGTTGAGGCTAGAATCTCCTCAACCTCCTTATTACTTTGCTGTAAATTCCCGATAGAGTCCCTGAGGTGGTCATCCCGTTTCTGCATAAATTCACCTAACATCCCAGAAACTTGTTGTAGCAGATCTGCCTTTGCTTTTTCGGAATGTCTCCTTTCGTTCACGAGCATTTGGGCCAGAATTTCATTTTGTCGCTTCAGGTGCACCATTTCTTGCTTCGCTGCTGTGTCCGAAAGAGACTGTGCTTCTGATATGGTACTTCGTTCGTTTGTGAGGTATGTGCGGACATGTTTTGCAATGGCCTCGACAAGGGAATGAAGAACAGAAGCTGATTCTTCCAATAGGTTGATATGGGCCGTGCTTGAAGTGGCATATTCCTCGCAAAGTCGGTTTGCAGAAGTTGCCAAGGTCTTGCCCCAGGTCAAGACTTCGCTCTTGAATGACGTAGATGCTGTTTCAATTTCATCCTTAAGACCGCGAAGGACATTATCTTCAGTTGTTACGTTTTCTTCTACTTGCCGAAAGAAATCCTGTGCCTTGTTGAAGTGTTCGTTGATCATCTGGACGTATTTTGTCAGAGATTGCTGCTCCGAGAGCTGATATTTGTTGGTCTGGCTTTCGAGGTTGGCAAGATTTCGGGAAGAGAGTTGGCCGAGTTCGGCAAGTTTGGCGGTTAACGTTTTCGTAAAGGATTGGATGAGCGCTCCGTTTTCAGCCACCACTTGCTTGTTAGACGACAAAACTTTTTGCTTTCGATCTACCATAATTGTGAGCTTTCAAGGATAAGTCTTCACTTCATATATTCTGACCTAGTTTTTCGAACAGGTCACCGACGTCCGCAAGGCTCTGGGCAGCAACATTTCTTAAATTGATAGCAATGTTATTCAGAGATTGTTCTGTAGCTTGATGCGCTTGACTAACAATCACTTCCTGATCGAATGCTTGTGTAACGTGTTGAAGTTGGTTCTCCTTTTCGAGGAGATCGCGTTCTGTTTCATCCAATTTTTTCTTCGTCAGGCGAATCTCCTCTTCTTTACACTTGAGAAGCGCAATGCTTTGATCGTACTCATCCCGGATGTTCCTCATTTGGTTTTCGATAATCTCCACTGCTTTCTTTGCCTCTGAAAGCTCGGTCTCCTTGAGCTCAGCCGCTGCCGTGCGTTGTTTCCAAGTCTCCTCCGAAAAGTAGATGCCATTTTTTTCCCGAGCGGCTAGAAGGTCAGCTTTGAGGGTGTCGATTTCTGCGATGTATTCTTTCAATAGGGAGTTACGGGTCATGCGTTGATTTAGTTCGGGCTTGTTTCTGATAGATTTCGCTCGGAGGGCATAGTCGAGGGTGGAGAGGGTTTCTTCCAGATTAGACCTAGCAGGAGATATAGTCGCAATAATACAAGTTTTCGTGCGTCCTCCAAGGGAGTCTTGAAGAAGTCTTGTGAGTTTAGATTCTCTGTAAATGCCGTTAGTATCAAGTTATCATCGGAGGTTTGATGCCCACCGATACGGAACATGGGACGCTTTGTCTACGAGAGCGTTAATTACTCGCCCAAGCGTGAGCAAGCTTTGATTGATCATCCCCGCTTCTCTAGCTCTCTTATTTTCGGCCCCTGAGCGCCCGATGTTCTCAGAACCAGCCAGATCCACCAGGTTGAGTTTCCCAACTTTCAGGAGGTCGTCGCCCATCTGATTTGTCTCTTTGATGTGAACAGTGAGGGAAAAAACGGAGTGCGAGCGACTTGAATGGTCGTTGAACCTTGTAGCTGCAATTTGTCGGCGTTCACTGCCTTTAGTGAGAAGGGCTAGAGCGTCTTTCGAATCTTTGACGGCAATCTCCTCTAAACCCTGGATAAGCACCCCCCGTTTGCCAGCGTCGTCAAATATCTTGAGACCTCCTTCGGCATTTTTGGCATCTTTGGCAGCCATCCCCATTGGTTGAGTGAGTGTCGTTGGTTGGGCGAGCTCTGCGGCAAGCAAGTCCCTCAATTCTTCGTTATACAACTCGATAAACGAAACTTTGACCACGTAGTCTGTATGCGCCTTCTCGAGTTCATGAAAGAGCCTGAATAAAACACGAGGAATTATGCCTGCATGAGTTGATGGATTACCCATTGGCGTTGGACACAAGTCGCCTTGCATAGTGTATCTGTTGCAAGTGGTATCAGAGAAGAACATATCATAGAAACAATTACTTACGTCTTTCCGGTACCGGTCTGACCATAGGCAAAAAGCGTACAGTTATACCCGAGCATGACTTCGCTCAACATCGGGCCCACAACATCATGGTATATCATGCTCTGAGTTGCCTCTGGGCCAAACACAAGATCGAAAGGGTACGTCCGAGTGGGAGGAGGTGTAAGAACTCCGAGACTGGATACGGGAGTAGAGGTTTCTATGGTCAACTCCTTCGTTTTTGCGCTTTCGATTGTTACGATACTAGGAGAGTTGGCTTGCATCTCACGCTCTGAGCGACCTCGGCAACGGAGGATGACTTGGATGTGGGTATCACTACCATCCCCAGTTTTTGATGCCTTAGAAGCACTGCTGCTAGAAGATTCTTGCAGACCTTCGTTTGTGCTCTGAGATGGGGAGGGGCGGTTCATCACGGATTTTGGACGCTGAGGTTGCTGAGGGGGTGGCATTGGATTGGTGTTATTATTTATTCTGGCACGAGAGGAGACTGGGCGACGAGTCGCCATAGACAGAGGTGGAGCAGAGGATATGCGGCAGCGCGCTGGAGGGGTTGATGATAACAATGTGTTCCCAAATGTCCAATCAATCAATGCACGACGTTCAACAGTTAACGCGACAGATCACGTGACGGCGTCCATTTCGCCCAAAGGGGTAAGCCAAGACACTTTCTTTGCTGCACACTGTTCATTGCACTTACAATCGTTTTCTCTCCTTCATAGTGAGTTGTTTTCATGTTTCTACTTTAATTAAGTATAAACGCTATCTTCAAAGCTGTAAGAATGGGAAAACGCAAGAAATCTTCCAGAAAGCCTGGCCCTTCAAGGCAGAAAGTTCCTCTAGGTGAGATCGGCAAGGTGGCTCCAGTGCGCGCTCACGCATTTAACCTCTATGTTAGATACCACCTTTACATGCCTATTCTGTCATCACGATAAATCAGTCACTGTGAGGTTGGATCGAAAGGAAGGTGTCGCACAATTAGTGTGCAGAGTGTGCGACCAGAGGTACCAAAGCAAAGTCAATCGTATGTGTAGTCTATAACTTTCCGCTTGAGTTCAGATGCTTGACCCCCCCATATAGATTTAACTGAAGCTATCGATATCTACTCTGAGTGGATAGATGCCGCGGATGCGGCTCAGCGAGAAGAACAGGTCAATCGACGTCCTGTCGCTTCTTCGAGCCGGCCGTCTGTTCCTGCTCCAGCATCCGTAGAGGACAGCGACGAAGATTAGAGACCACAGAAAATCTCACTGCCGTCGATGTCCATTTCCCGTCACAGCCGTATTTTTGCTCGGCACAGTTGCAAAGACTTGCTTTAAATGAGTTAAGTACATCATGGTCTTTTCCATGGCGTGGCGAACAGAGAATGCCACACCATACATACTGCCTTTCTTTCTGATTGGTAACAACAACAGAACATACTTTTCAGGCCCTTGTAATTTATACACCTCTTGCACGCGACCCAAATGACACAGACACAGACATGATATTGTTCTTGAAGGATGGTCCGCAGTGGTTCAGGATTCAGATAGCGTCCTCTTGTGTGAGCGTAAAATATTGATGGCTTTGGAGCAGACAGTCTTCTCTACTCTTTGCGCCTGAATAAGCCGATGGCCAACGACACAGAGAGTGAATGGAACGGCGATGATGTTCAGTTTTCACTGTAGCCTTGACAAAGCCGTCATTACATAAAACAAATGCAAACACCCACTACCAGTTAATGTCACCGTGACGATCTTCTAATTGAACCTGTATTGTAAAGCCACAGCCAAGCCGTAACTCTCCTCAGGGGAATTTCGGCCTACTCAGGCTTCGTTTGACCTCTTCTTCTTCTAGTACTGCTGATACCCAACAATTTATAACCCTTATCCCTGCGGCTCAGAAATCGGGTCAAAGCAGTGTTGAGGACTATCACGAGCGACCACGACCGCCATGGCAAGTTCAAATAACATCAAAGTTGTCTGTCGGTGAGATCAACGTTGCTTCGTTGCATTATCTACCCTTAATTCTTAATGATGTGTTAGGTTTCGTCCCGTGAACGCTATTGAACAGCGTGAAGGCGGAGATATCGTGGTCTCCTTTGACGAGAACCTGCAAACAGCCCATGTCAGATCGGCACAAATTAGCCAGGGTCCGGAGAAGGATGGATTCACCTTCGATAGAGTGTTTCCTATGGGAACGAAGCAGAACGAAGTTTTTGACTATGGGGTGAAGGAGTAAGCATTCCGTCAATGACGTTGAGGAGATTTCCTGATTAATTCCGTTTCTGCACTTCATCAGTATTGTCAAAGGTATGCGACTCAGCCTCATGCGCGAAGCTTGTCGCTGAGAGTCTGCACGATTTTCCTCTTCCGCACACAAGATGTCCTTGACGGTTACAATGGTACTGTTTTCGCCTACGGTCAAACAGGAAGTGGGAAAACTTTCACGATGATGGTGAGATCTTATTCATAAGTTACCAAGTCTGTCTAATCCCCGCCTGCAGGGAGCAGATATTGATTCAGAAGAGCTTAGAGGAATCATCCCTCGCATAACTGAACAGATATTCCAGTCCATTGTAGAAAGTGATGCGCATCTCGAATACCTTGTGAAGGTTTCTTACATGGAAATTTACCTTGAAAAGATTCGAGATCTCCTTGCACGTATGCAATAATCGCTTTTTGATCATTTAACTGCAAACCTCAGCGTTTATTTTAGCTCAAAACGACAATCTCCAGGTCCACGAGGAGAAATCAAAGGGCGTTTATGTGAAGAACCTATCAGATTACTATGTCAGTAGTGCCGCAGAGGTATATGAGATTATGAGAACGGGGGGCGCTGCCAGAGTCGTAACGTCGACAAGTAAGTTCAACAAATATACGTAAAGCACAGGTGGATTCAATTAATATATTTACTTAGACATGAATGCGGAATCTTCACGTTCTCATTCAATCTTCTTGATCACTATTCAACAGCGAAACACGGAAACCGGCGGTCAGAAGACAGGAAATCTCTATTTAGTCGACCTTGCTGGCTCAGAGAAGGTCGGTAAGACGGGCGCCTCTGGACAGACGCTCGAAGAAGCCAAAAAAATCAACAAATCCTTGTCGGCTCTTGGCATGGTCATTAACGCTCTCACTGATAGCAAGGTAAATGCCAATGAGTTCTGCGCGCTCTCATTTTTTGACGTTTCCCTTCTGTCAGGCAAAACATATACCCTATCGTGACTCTAAACTTACTCGTATCCTACAAGAATCCCTAGGAGGAAACTCACGGACAACTTTGATAATAAATTGCTCACCGTCGTCTTATAATGAGGCGGAAACATTATCGACATTGCGTTTTGGTATCCGTGCCAAATCCATCAAGAATTCTGCTCGCGTAAATGCCGAACTGTCGCCCCTGGAGCTCAAGGGTTTATTGGCAAAAGCTCAACTGGCAAATACCTCTTACCAAAAATACATTGCTGCTCTGGAAGCAGAAATTGCGCGATGGCGGGGAGGTGAACAGGTCGACGAGGCAGAATGGGCATTACCTGGTAAACCGGGTTCTCTATCAGCAGCAACAGCATATGCGAAGAAAGCTCCGACATCGCCTACTCCGTCTACTCCTGCGTCCACATCACGCAGCATGACTCCCGTCAACCCAGTTATTGAAGGTCTCAGGACAGACCTTGAATCCCGACCGCAAACGCCGACGGTGATTGGGTTAGATAAGGATGAGAGGGAGGACTTCCTGAAGCGGGAAAATGAACTGAGTGACGCTTTGGCAGATAGGGAATCGGTGCTTGCAGCGACCGAGAAATTAGTGAAGGAATTGCGCGAAGAACTGGCATTTTTGAAAGAGCAGGAAACTGCTGTCAACAAGGTTAATATCGTGTCTCTTTTTTTTTCCTGCATTTAATTGATAAAGTTATATACAGGACAACAAGGCGATGTCCAGCCAATTGAATGAACTCAGATTACAAGTGGAACGCCTGGATTATGATAACAAGGAGGGCATTATTACAGTGGATATTCTGAAGGAACAGAATCAAGATGCGAAGGCCGAATTGGAGGAACTGAAGAGGCAAATTGCAGAGCTGAAGAGTGCGCAGAAGGATGCTTCTGCTGAAGACAAGGAGAAGCGCAAGCAGGAGAAGATGGCTATGATGATGGCTAAATTTGACACAGTGGGTTGCATATTATTTGGTCTGATCTACATTCACATTTTCATGTACAATAGCAGGGAGCATTTTCCGAGAAAGACGAGCAACTGCGTCAAATTCTTGCTAAATTAGATAACACGGAGCAAGGCTCGCCCAATGCGCTAACTTCAGAAGACTTGGTTGCTATTCGAAGACAACTTTCAGAGGGCCAGACGTTGTTGAGAGAAACCGTCGACAGATTGCGACAAACGCAGGAAGAGAATGAAATGATTAGTCGAAGAAGGGATGAATTAGAAGGTCGCGTCACTACGCTCGAAAGCGATTATGAAGAATTACTAGGCAAGCAATTGTTTCCCTTCTTTGAATTTTATTAACGCTGGCAAAATTGTCGGTAACAGAGAAAACTATACACGATGAAGAGATCAATAACGTTGACGCGGGAGATATGGTAGCCGACCTCAAGGTTATTCCATCCTTCCGTTCGGTGGGTAGTGAACTGACTGGACCCCAGAACAAACTAGAGCTCCAATATGCTGCCAAGCGTGATACTCTTTTGAGTGAAGTTACTGATCTTAAGCAACAACTAGAGATCCGGCACAACGAAACTCGCAGCTTGAATGCCACTATCGATAGCTTGAAAAGTGTCAACGAAGAACTCAAGGTGAATAATTTTGTCTCTTGTCTGCAGGTGACTGATGCGTTCGACATAGCGCGCATTTGCTGTGACGTCTGCTGGAATTGAAGGTGGTAAAAATCTAGCAGAAAGCGCCCAAGATCTTGAGCGAACACGCAAGGCCATCAATGTGCAACTTGCGGAGTTCGATGGCGTGAAGAAATCACTTATACACGATTTGCAGAATCGCTGTGAGAAAGTAGGTAAGATGTTTTTTTATGACAAACAGAACTGACATTTTTCAAAGGTTGTCGAACTGGAAATTCAATTAGACGAAATGAAGGAACAGTATAGCAATGTGATTCGCAACAGCAACAATAAAGCCCAGCAAAAGAAAATGGCTTTCCTAGAACGGAACTTAGAACAACTCACACTAGTACAGAAACAGGTAAGAATTATACTTCAACTTCGCGACAAATATACCGACCATGTTTTAGCTTGTCGATCAGAATTCCACCCTCAAGAAAGAAGCCGGGATCGCAGAGAGGAAACTTCTTGCTCGTAACGAACGAATTCAAAACTTGGAAGCTTTGCTTCAGGACGCAGATCGGAGGCTCTCAATACAAAACCAGAAATTCGAGACACAGTTGCAAGCCGTCAAAGAACGCTTGGATCAGGCGCGAGGCAAGTTTTCTCACTGTTCATTCGACCCTTCAATTTAAACTAAGTTTCTATACAGCGCAAAAGGCGGTAACATCGTCTACCCTGACTTTCGGTCGCATAGCAAAGCCTTTGCGCGGCGGAGGCGGTGCTAATGTGTCTAGCTCGATGGCTTCGACGGCGGGGCCTTCTGTAAATCCCCTTGCTAGGCTTCAGAATGAGGAAGGGTAAGTATAATTTTCTTCAATATTTACCTAATTCTAAACGCAATCTGTCATCAAATGCGCCTGTCCTCTTTTATCCAGATCATCAGGTGTGTAGTTCCTGGCGCTTACAGCATCGATCATTACTGACGACCCTACTCGGCACCAGCCAAGCGAGCGTCCTGGTTCTTTAATTCACGATGAAGGCAGCTTTTTCAAGTCACTCTATCGCGTCGCGTCGCATCGTTTGTATTTTTGCATAGCATTTCCTTTTTTCTTATATTAGAAATACATAGTTCGCTTTGGATGGATTTCTATCAAATGCCAGCGTGCGGCATATAAGTATGAATGTCGCATACTGGAACCGGAGGAGCATGTTTGACGGCTGTTTAAGGTCTGGAAAAAAGTCAACGCGGATTGAGAAGATGTACGGCAGAGAAGCGTCTGCAGTTGTCCCCACGCAGCAATAGGTTTCTTTCTCCGACTCGGCGGGGACCTTAGGTCGGAACAATATCCCAGTTAGGACTCTTGTACATAATTAAGGTGAGCTATACCAATTTGATCCCTTTGAAACGCGGACAATGATTTTGTGTCACTAATTTCCATTTCGCAAAATATTACCTCCGTTAAACTCTTTAAAATTCCGCGCAATATTCGATGCTACTTGCTGGCCAATAGGGGCGGCCAGGTGTGGTCAGCGAAGGGTCAACGAAGGGTCCTGTCGCGGATTCTTTTCAACCTCCACAATCAACACGTTCCGTCTCCAACTCTCTGCTCGTACTACGGTGACATTCACAAAGCTATTATAATTGCTATTCAACGTGCGTTGATCTTCTGCCCGGTTTTCATTATCTTCATTTCTTCGCTAGTGGCTTCGATTACCCCGCATCGCATATCTTGCTTAATCTCTTCTTCGGAGAGTCCATCCTGCTACTGGAAGGTTTCTACGCGATAAACTTCACATTTCCTGATATCGGCTCATCTGACCTATCTGGACACAATAGACCTATATCAACGATAATTTCTTGGGCAAATATGACCTCCCAGCAGACTACGCCGAAACTCAAGCGGTCCTTTTCTCGACCAACGACACCAATGCCAAACGTTATAATTAATGAAGTCTGCGACTGTCATCGCCGCTTTAAAGTGAAAGATTTGACGGATTTTCTTTAGGCAACATCAACAAACTGTAATCCACAGTATTCCCGTGCGTTAGTTGTGCAACCCGACGGTCTTCACTGTACTACGCAGGAGCACAACTCACTCGTGAATGTATGTCAATTCTGACTCTCCGTGTTTTTTTTCTGACCAATGATTTGGCATAGAGTTCCATGAATGCCGGCGCAGTCCCTCATACAACTCCATATCCGAAAGTAACAGCAGCAGCAGTTCCCACTGTGCTTATTCATAATGTAGATGGTGGATGGACCAGTACGATCAGGAATACGGTCCCCTCGAGTACTTTTCATGCGGTGAGGAACAATTGAGATCGCCCCATGTTTCTGCCACTGATAAATCAGTGTGTACAATATAACAGATTCCACACGCCGGATATCCACTACCACAGTATCCAGAAAACACCCGCTACCATCTAGATCCTATGGTTCCATATTCAGGTGGCTATGCGATGCTGCCTCCAACGCAATTGCATCATGGACACCCCATAGAGCATACGCATAACCCTCTGCACCATGATTTCCAGAGACACTTTCATGGCATGCCCCAAATGGACCCTCATGTTTCTATCCCTTACAACAAATTCTACCCATCTGAGTACGGCAACTACTTCACGGCACAACCTGTGGAGCCCTTTAATGACCATTCTTTTGCTTTCTGTCCCCCACCTCCACGGCCACAACCTCAATTTCCTATCTCCCCCAGAAACATGCCGACGAACGGGTTTCATTATCCATCGCCACCTCAGTATTTTTACCCTCCTCAAATCTTGCTTGCTTCGCCGCCGCTACCCCATCACCCAGCTCAAGATACGGAAATAGATCATCAATTCGGTGTTACAAATCAGGTATTTCAACTTATCTGAATCTAAGAACATGGGTAACTTGGCTTCTCCCTTTGTAGACGTCAAATTTTTCCTCATCTTCGTCCAATACGCCATGGTCAGCCCCTCAAAGTCGTCTCAGGCCATCGTCGTCCATTCGCGCGAGTCCAAAGAAGTTAATGCCAAACTCAGTTGCTACATCTAAATACCCAACGTCGTCCTCGTCGCATCCAGGATCAGAGACCTCACCGACGAGTGGAAATGCTCGTCTGAGTCGTCGGACAAATAATGTCTCGCGCTTACCCCGTAGTGCCCTACTCGAAGAGTTCAGAAATAATAAGGAAAAAAATTGGGCATTAGAGGTACGTCTTATCAATTTCTGTATGTTTGCTCGCCCGCGTTGACCTTGCGAGCTTAGCTTATCCATGGGCATGTGGTCGAATTCAGTGGTGACCAGCATGGTTCTAGGTTCATCCAACAGCAGCTCGAATACGCATCCGACGAAGAAAAGGATGCAGTATTTAGGGAAATTGCTCCTCACAATATCAACAATCTTATCCGAGATGTATTTGGGAACTATGTCAGTAATTGAAACCTTATTCGGTCCTCGTGCTGACTGTTTCGTAGGTCATCCAAAAGTTTTTTGAATTAGGGAACGAACAACAGATCAACATACTGAGTACTGTAGTTGAGGAACAAGCCGAACATCTTTCGCTCAACATTTATGGATGTCGAGTCGTCCAGAAGGTCAATTGAACTCCTCTCAACGTTGGTCGTCATTCATGTGAATTTGTCCATGCTATAGGCTTTAGAAACAATTTCGCCGGCACAGCAATCATCTATCATTCGGCGTCTGGACTCTTCAATTCTCCATTGCATTAAGGATGCTCATGGTAACCATGTGAGCACAACAACATTCTATCTATATAACATGATATAACCAATATATTTTTCTAGGTGGTGCAAAAGCTTGTTGAAGCTGCAGCTCCTGAGCACCTAACTTTCCTTCTTGCCATACAGGAGAACATCCTAGAACTGTCAACTCACCCATATGGCTGTCGGGTGCTGCAACGTTGCCTGGAACATTTACCTGCGGAGTATACAAGACCACTCTTGGACGCCATTCGTCGTTATATTGAAAACCTCATGAAAGACCAATATGGGGTAATTTTCAATTTTCAAAGAATCCAAGAAAACCTGAATCAACACTGAATTCTAGAATTATGTGATACAATTCATTCTTGAGCAAGGACAAGATTGCGACAAGGCCGACATCTTTGCAGCTATTCGTGGTAGCTTGATCAGATTAGCGCAACATAAATATGCTTCAAATGTTTGCGAAAAAGCGCTTGTGTGTGCAGATTTAGAAAGGCGGGAAATTCGGATCAACGAAATTATGACTGCAAAGCCGGGCATGTCTGGAGAAAGCCCAATTCTTATCATGGTCAAGGATCAATATGCCAGTGAGTGATGTGCAATCGGGTCATAGTCTATCGTGATCCGCTTTCACTAAATTACCAATGCAGATTATGTTCTTCAACGCGCTCTGACACTCTCTGAAGGTCAACAACGAGTGTCGTTTTTTAACCTAGTCAAACCCCTACTCGCTGGTCTGCGAAAATTGACGCTGACTTACAGTCGACCTCTTGTTTCAAGTAAGCTTCTCTTTATATTGACGGAGACCTAAGGAATAACATGACTACTACACCGCAAGTGGAACGCTTAATGGATAAATACTTCAATCAGCCGACTACTGTAGACTCACCGGAAGATCTCGAACCTACCGATTCACCACTTGCCACAACAGAGTCATAAGTGACGGTTATCCCTTGCTGTTACTAGTTTTCCCGAACTAGCTATCCTTTCTTCCAGTTTTCACATCACACCTGACCGTCCTCTCTTCTAGCATTCTTATCCACAACTTTGCTTTTTTGTTGGTTTCTTGCTATGTTACTTTGATCGACTAAAGTTTGGCTTCCGTTTTGCTTGCATTGAACGCCCCTTACCACATATTGTCTTGATCGTCACACTTATAATCTGTCTCAAGCCATACTATTACATACTACATACTATACCTACAGACTCCTCGTCTATGTTACTAATGAATTTGTTCATGAGTACGACGCTATGAAACCTTATGAAACTCATGGACACTATGCGGATTCCATAGACGGTTTTGAAGAAGCTCAGATGCTAGCCAGTATCAAGGTTTCGAAATATTTGCTCTGGTATCGAAGACCAATATTTGCACCGTCTCTGAAATTTCATAGAGAGCCTGTGTCATGGTGAAAGCGCTTGAGCGCTACTGATGTACATGCATCATTTACCTCATTGTGACGTGTCTCCTCGGGCCTTGAATTAGTAAAGCCTGGGCCAAATATCGGCAACACTAACCGCTCTTCTCGCACTCGTGCACACGGAGACTGCAAAGCTTCATCTACCGAGCCACTGGTATTCCTCAAACATACACCAGTAGGACACAATGAGCGGCGAGGAAGCTGCTGCCTCTTTATTTGGCTCGGAAGATTCGGGCTCTGACTTGTTCGCAACATTGGGCGCAGATACGACGTCACCACCGCTTTCTCAAGACGAACTATTCTCTCAAGGAGCTTCTGCCCATGGCACCCAGGCAAATACATACGACTTCCTATCTGACTCGCAAGACAATCGCGGATATACGTCTGAATTCCCTGCCTATCCCGCAGACGTACAACCACATGACAATTATGATACCGCCAATTTCGTTCCGCACGAGTCCACCAAGAACTATCAATGGAATGAATATGAGAAGGACAATCCAGCCTCAGAACATGCTTGTAAGATTTGTAACCTCTCATGTTATTGGTGACCAAAATTATTGCAGCAGTGTCGAATGCCCCAGCCAGTGTTCCTCAAGCGACAAACGTAACCTATGCCAACTATGTGCCTTCTGTCCCCTCAGCAGAGTCCTCCAGCTTTTCGGCATACGGTGCATATAATTTACC
The DNA here is from genome assembly GCA_016801325.1 of Hypholoma fasciculare. Lineage (NCBI taxonomy): Eukaryota > Fungi > Basidiomycota > Agaricomycetes > Agaricales > Strophariaceae > Hypholoma > Hypholoma fasciculare. Next base: position 30,555 of record JAEKIV010000022.1, read on the forward strand.
CGCTCAAAATCAGATCCCAGACGCACAACATTTGTCCTACCTGAACTCGGTACATTCATATGTTCCTCAGAATGCTCATGAACCTCCGTTAGCCACACATACAGCATATGCTTCTTATGTCCAACCTACCGTCACAACCCCAAATTACGCATCTTACGAACCGGCTTCCAGTCAAGCAAAGTCTACATACGGAGCATATGACCCTCCGGCTCCAGCAAACCGCACCGCATTTAGCGCCTATGATCCTCCGGTTCCTAGGGTTCCGCTCACGCACTCGCACACGGCCCCGTATAAGCCTCCGACTTCGGCATATGATACTTCTTACCACAAACCTGAGCACTCTTTGGCCGCGGATGCCGCTGTCAAATCCAATCCTCAGCTCACACACCCTGCGCCAAACCCACCTGCTGCACAGAAGTCTGTACTTACGCGACCCAAAGTCTCTAATGCCTATGATCCACCTTTCCCTGTTACTTTGCCCACTCGCCGAACAAGTCGCACGACTATGTTATCAGCGCAACAAGCATACGCGCAGTATCAAACACCTACAGAAACCTATCATGGGCATAATAAGGAAGCTCCGCCGTCCCAGCTAGCCAATCGTCTCATAAGCCCCAGCTTCGCTCACAACGATTCTGATTCGTCACATTACCCGACCATAACGAATGGTCATTCTGTGGAAGCAAACCCTTGGCAGCCTGGTAGCAATGAGAAACATCACGAGGATCAGTTCCTGTCCCAGCCTGATCCGGACTCTGACTCGTCCTATTTTCCTCACCATGAAGATTCCTCATCGACTGATAGCTACCCTAAGGACGACGTCGTTCTAGGCACCGGCGCGCAAACACTACCCTCCAATAACGTCGCAGAAGATGCCAGCTATCTTACGCAAACTCTCAATGAACCCACACCTGCAGTATCATTGTCAAATACATCAGCCAGTGACCAGCAAGCACCTGCTAGTTGGATGCAACTTAAGCCAGCATCACCTCCCCTGACGTCACTATCTTATTCTCCTCTTCCGGACAATCCTCAAGATGCAGGCGCCCATTTCTCACCAAACGAGTCCTATAGCAAGGTTATCCCTCAGAGCTCATCTCCCCCAAAGCACGGTGCAAAAAAAGAATTCCTTCCAATCAGAGACCTGCATGATCCTTACGCCCCTAAAACAATGCATAATACCAATAATTATATTCCCAGGACATCATCCCCACTGTCACTCTATAACGGACGCCAAAATGAGCCTAAAAAGCCTGTTGGTAATTTAACAATCCACCCCAACATCACGAGTTCACCGCCTATCTCAAAACCAGTCGGTTCTGGTAATCTGTATACACCGTTGAATATGTCCCATGATAACCAAGCCATCCCTCCAACTTCTCAGTGGCTAGATATGAAGGTAGGCTCTCAGGAACTCACTGTAAAGGCTGTAACGGGGCAATATGCTCCGTCTCCATCACTCATTGGGGCGAATGATCCCTTGTCCAGAACATCTGCTCGCGCACCCGTCGTCACCTTTGGCTTTGGAGGGAGGATGGTGACTTGCTTCCATGGAATGCCAGGCTTAAATGCAGGTTTTGATGTTGCCTTCTCTTCGCGAACGACGTCCGAATTAAAGATCAGGGTTTTGCACAAGACTCTTCCCGAATCAGCACTCAATACCGTGGAGTCATCTTATCCTGGTCCGTTATTGGCAGATCCTGGAGCGACATCAATGAGTCTCGTAAGGCCCAATCTTGCGACTCAAATGAAAGCCAAGAAAACTTCAACATTGAACTACCTGGCTGGTCGCATCAGCGAAATTCACCAAGGTTTGGGATATCTCTCGGGCTCGGAGAGGAAAACGGCAGAAGACAAACTGATCCTTGTCAAACTTTTGAGCGTCATGGTTGAAAACGATGGCCGTCTGTCGGGCAGGTTTGTACCTATCTTCTCAGCTTATCAATTAGTAACACTCCTTTCCACAGCACCCAGTTGGAATTAGCAGTTCGCTCGACCCTAGTTCCTAGGATTGAGGGAACGCCAATTATTCAAGATGCGGCAACAATACAAGGTTTTTTCTTTCCGTTATATGCATTCTATCTGCCGTTGACTTCAAGTGCCTCCTACAGCATTTAGGAATTCCGCTGTAGACGAGGCACCGATAAGCGTTTCAACCCTCAGGTCCTCTGCTCTCGACAAAATCGAGGAATTTTTACTTAGAGGTGATCGTCGTCAAGCATATCAGTACGCTGCAGAAGAAAAACTTTGGGCCCATGCGATGGTCATTTCCAGCAGTATTGACAAGGAATCTTGGAAGGAGGTCGTACATGATTTCTTGCGGACGGAGCTGCCCGTGAAAGAGGAATCGGACAATACTCCTCATCTGTCTAATGGCCATGCGTCAAGCCCGAAGAACCGAGAAAGCTTAAGAGTCGCGTATAGCCTGTTCTCAGGCCAGGGACCTGCTGCCGGTACGATAAATGTCGATTATCCTGTTTAACTTGGACTTAAACTCTTTATGTTGTAGTTCAGGAAATGGCCCCTCTTAGCCTGCTACAGCGAGGCTTGGGACGTTTCCAGTCGCCGATGATATCTGCAGTAACTCCCCGCACTCCAAATTTTGCAGCAATACAGGCAGCTAACATGGGCCCAATGATTCCGCCCGCGTCGCTGGAAAAATGGGCAGAAACTGCTGCAATGATACTGTGCTCTCCTTTGACTGCAGAAGCTTCAGCAGCCTTGACAGCGCTTGGAGACCAATTACTTGGCAATAATTGGGTGGAAGCCGCACACGTTTGGTATGTCTTTTTGCTGCGTGCCAGCAGTAGACTCATGAATAGTTTACAGTTACATCCTATCACCACAAACATCGTTGATCGGCGGGTTAGGAGTCCCAGCTGCTAAAATTATTCTACTTGGGTCCAAAAATCCTGCGAACGTTATGAAGGATCCAGATGCGTTGATATTTTCCGAGACTCTAGAATACGCTTTATCGCTTGTGCCCGTTGCCAAAGGACAAGAAACATTTCATGGGATTCCCCATCTTCAAGCATATCGGTTCATCAAAGCGGTTACACTGGCTGAAGTTGGGGAAGTCCAGCTTGCCAATCGGTAAATTTTGTATATCCGTAAAATACAAGGATATGCTAACACATTTCTAGATATTGTGATGCTATAACTACGTGCTTGAGCCAAACTTCGCCTTATACTAACTTGGCACTGCTGGAACAATTGCAGGGTCTACAACAACGTCTTTCAGGAATATACCCTGGGGACAAAAGTGGTTCGTGGATTGGGGGAAAGATAGGAAAACCAAGTCTAGACTCGATTGGAGGATGGCTAGAAGGACGATTTACGAAGCTGGTGACTGGCGAAAGCGAAGATGGTGCTTCGACGGGTAATCAAGCCAAAGCCATCGATCAACCGTTCGCTGGACCGTTTGCACACTACAGCAACATCTCTTCCACTACGCCGTCTGCCAGATCTTCTCCACAACCCCAGGCGCCATCAGCCCCCTTCAGCATGCCTCCTCCACCCCAGCGCACATCGTCTGCCATGGCCACAGCAACTTCATATTCGCAACAGGTCCCAGTTGAAAGATCCTCTTCTGCCATGGATCACGTTCGACAAAGGCCTGCGGTCCATACGTATACGCCCAACTCGAACTCCCTATCATCGTCTCAATCTTCGCCGACCAGCAATATGAAAACTCAATTCCACAGTTCAGACCCATATGCACCTAATGGGCAAGATCATTCCAGCCCAAGTGATGAACTTGAAACTCCTGTTCAGGCGTCTTGGTGGGGAGCCCATGATGAGAATGGATCGAGCGCTACTCCTACGGCTGCTACGTTTATGCGAGTTGAGGAATCATCTATCCAGGCCAGTGGTGATGGATTCATTTCTCTAATGGATAGTCATACGTTCTCTGTTGGTCCTTCCAAACACTCATCCACAGCCGTTTCTCCGGCTCGTGCTCTTGACGAGGATGATCACGATGATTTGGGTCTGGGAAATTCGAAGCCAAAACCAAAGCCTGAACAAGAGGAGAATGGCTCTGTGAAGGCGCAGTCTGTATCCCCGCCTGCCAACACGGCGCCTGCTCCTCCGGCAAATACGGGTAAATCTTTTGTATTATGTCCTCTCACTGTACTCACGTTCATTTTTTCTGTGGTAGCAACAGCAGCGACAGCGGCAGCACCTGCCTCTAGTAGATCATGGCTGGAAAGGTGGTTCAGGCCAAGTGAATCGTCTGGACCTGGACCTATCAAGGCCAGTCTTGGTGAAGAGTCTGCGTTCTACTACGACAAGGAACAGAAGCGATGGGTTAATCGCAAAGTAAGTTTATACCTTAACTCTATGAATAATCATTATAATTATATTTTAAAAACAACAGGCCGGTAGCGCTGAGGCTGAGAAACCCGCAACTCCACCACCCCCCCCTTCGCGAGCACAGACCGCCTCTCCCGGAATGACGGGCCCGAAGCCAAGTCCCCCACCAGGCAGCGCTCCACCCCTGCGCTCGGTGTCTGCGATTGACCTGAGCGAGCCACCAGTCAAGGCGCCAATGCGCATTCGCTCTAACCTCGCACCCCCAATGGAATCTGCTCCCAGCACCCCAACAGGGACTAGGATGAACCCGGTAGGAGGCCCGCCCCCACCTCGACCCAAATCGCAGGCGACGAAACGCAATGTTCGTAGCCGTTACGTTGATGTGCTGCAACAGGAAGGTGGCAGCTCGTAGAGATTCCGTTTGACAGTCTGAGCATGCTGTAATTATCCCCTATACTTATCAATACACCAACTACGGATTCCGCAGTTATTCATATTCATGTAGCTTATATAGAAGTCCATTGATTATTCGGTTCTATACAGAGTATTACACAATTCAAGATGCTATCTACTACAAGAACAACTTGAATGGGTATCCTGTATACGACCCAGGACATTAGGCAGGATGCAAAGCAGGATTTGTAGAAATACACACCTCGGTTTTTCACTCTGAAGATTGAGATTAAAACAGAGTAAATAATCATTATAACGCCCGTCCACAAATATATTTGTAGACGCTGCTTTTGCGGAGATGTTTGGAGGGGTACAACCAAAATGAGCATGAGGAAAGCGAAGGATAGAAGGCCGTCTTATAAATACAAGTCAGTATTGTGAAGGTCTGGATTCACTTTAGCACGTACAGATAAAAGCTATAACTTGAACTTCTTGGCCAAATTGATTCTGGTACCCACCGGCAATCCAGTTGCCAGGACCGCCGTTGTAGGGAGCGTTTCGAATACGAGTGAACATGTAGCCGGATGTCATGATCAGAGATGTGATGACCGTGACGGTTGCCCAAGTCCATTTGCTCTGGACAATGGGGGCAATGAACCTAAGGAGGAGGAGCGAACCTAGAGCACCAATTCCAATAGTAATCCAGCGAACCCAGTCAATGGGGTCTCTGTAGGGGACTGCTACCGGTGTGTATTTCGATAGAAATTCAGCGAGACGGGAGGCGTCGAAGCCGCTATAAATATAAAGTGGTTAGAAAATGAAAATACGGAGGGTGATGACCTGTCACATACTCGGCAAAATCGTATTTAACTGGAGAGGTATTGCCACTAGCGGGCTTTCGGTCACCCTCAGTCGCGGGATGATTGAACACGACAGGAGCAGATGCAATACCAAGCTGCGATGCACATAAATAATGAACCCAACAGGCAAAGTCCTAAGCACCCACTTTCTGGAACACGGTGGGGCCATCATCAAAATCCAGCGTGGCAAAGAAATGTTGGTTCTTGTGCGTGGACGAAACGGTTGACCAGGCCTTGGCGACGGCATTCCACGAAGATTCGAATTCCCTGCAATCGTTATATCTAAGCAGATGAACTGGAATATACTATATGGAATGCCCTAACTTGCAAGGGTTGCAACGACGTCGTGGGTCAAGTGCCGTGAGCTGAACGGAGGCAGACCATTCGCGTTTTGGAGACATCAAGAGGTCGTATGTGGTAGCGTCGAGCTTGATGACCCCACTCCCGGCCGCGGCCAATTGCGCGAGTTGTTCTTGAGGAGAAGCGGCTAAAGAAGATGGAATTGCGAGGATGGCACAAAGGCCCGCGAAAAAGAGAGACTTCATGGGGACCCAGACGCCTTGGTGGACGACTTGGATTGCGATAGAAAGTAGGACGGACGTGTCACCAGCGCTTCGAGGGAAAGTAGATCACATGACCATGCCTGAGTACCCGGCACATCGGAACCACAACGCGACGAGGTTGCACAGGAGATGTCATGTCTTCTCATGCTCTCCTCCTCCGTCTGTTTCTCTCCTCCTCTTTCTTTTCTGTCCATGTCGCCCTCAAGTATCTTCTTCTCTACTCGGACAACATCGGGATCACCTACTACCTCACGAGGAGACTCAGAGAGCTAGATATTCACGAATTACGCGACGTCTGGGGTTTTATCTGGTAAACAACATGTACCTGTCATCGGGCTCGTATTATTGACGCTGCATCTCAGTCATCTTCTTGTAACCAGACCGACAAAATCTCGTGCGTTGGAATGTTTTGTCATTGAAATTGCCCAGCGCTCTACCCACATTGGATTAATCGTGTGTCCCAATTATCCCAGCTATAGTCCTTTCATTCACAAGTGATGTCAGACCCTGTGGTTTATGCAGGCCACTTTAAGTGACCTCTCGACGAATCGCAGCTCACAGTCGTTTGTAATATGCCAGCGCGTTCTGCATAAATGTCATGAGATTGTGTTCGGTGACCAACTCCTCCCGTCAACTTCGCCTTACTCCGGTTTCAACCTCCCTGCATATACGCGTCGTCGGAAAGTTAATCACCATGCCGAGCCTATATTTGTCGGACTTGGTGTTCTTCTCGCCGGTACACCTGCTATGCCTCGACTTGCCGAGATTGTAGGTCAGGTCGCCATCGAGCAGGGACGAGTAGATGAAGAGGGCGAGCCCTTACGAGGGTTCCAATCAAATACTGATGACTTGCCATACAGCCCTTCTCCTGCCCCCTCACAGAATGACGACGTATTTGATAACGATGCCTCTTCAAGCATAGAAGAGGAAATTTCACCTCCACCATTGCCCAAGGTTGTGGAACCTATCGAAACCAAGACATTAGGTCGAAGGCGTACATTAGGCGCCCAAACACTCCCAGCACTCCCTCTTCATCTGCAGACTATCCGCAAACCAAGATTGTCAGAATCAGATCCTTTGGGGCAATCTGATGCTGAAAGCGCTGTCATGCCCTACCAATCGTCCCCCTCCATTGCATCTGCGCGAACACCACTAAGAACTGCCGCCGCTAACCGGGCCGACGTACTTCTCTCAAATTACGATCAACAGTCCCAAATGCATCTTCTGAGAGGGCACTACTACCTGTCTGAGGTTCGTTCATTTCTCGTGCGCTCGCTCTACAGTTTTGAATTTCTACAAGGTTCAATTTCTACTCAGTCTGGAGAATATATGCAATCGGCTCGTCATTGTACCAAAGGCTGCTCGAGTGTCTGCACTTCGAGCAGAACTAACAGCTTTAAATCATAAGCTACCAGCTGAGGTATGACGCCGTGCTTGACTGACTTTTTCTCGGCCTCTGATGTGCATTCCAAGGTGTGCATGCCTATGTGGTGTACGTCCTCGGACAAGACTACCGGGCGTGATATCCCTGCTCCGCATCATCGAATAGTTCGGATTCCTCCTGGCGAAGCTGTTGTACTTAATTCAGCCGAACGAGCGCCATACTTGCTACTTATCGAAATCCTAAACGATGATCTGGATTTCGATCCTGCCAAAAGATCCAACAAGGATGTTCTGAGGAAGGTGGTAACAAAAGAAATAGAACAGCGAGGCGGTTGGTCAGACTTCGGCCTATCGTCCCGCACTATTCGCAAAGATACGACCATTGATCCCGATGCCTCACTCCGTGCCCCTTCGACCTCCTTAGTATTGTCTCTTTCTAATGGGCCTGATACAGCTACATCGTCCTCATTCGTCAACGACGATGAAGAAATTGATTTAGTGGAGCAACTTTATGGCGACGACCCACTCTTGCGATCGCGGGCACTGGATATTGAAGCATCCATTGTACTACCGCCTACCCCGAAGAATAGGGAATTAGACATGGTTACTTGGGCGCGCTCGTCACCTTACTTGAGTCAACAAGAAGACCCCAGAGTACGACAAACTCCATTGGCGCAGCCTTTTACACCGCTCTCAATCAGCAGAGCAAACTCTGCATCTCCAGCACAATCTCAGATTTCCCACTCAGAAAGTGATGCTACGCATATGCTTTCACTCGACGAATATTCCGAGCGAATGCGGACTGCTGCCATCATGCTAGCCCAACTAAATGCCGATCAAGGTCGAGATCCAGCGCCATTAACTGCCAAACCCAACGGAAACACTCGCTCAGATAACCCAGCTGACCGGTCGGGTACGTGACTTTGTTGCCGACGACCGCTATCAATCACTTGTTAAAACTTGAGTATACAGGTAGACAAGGTGGTGCAAACGAGGTTTCGCAACCGATGCACAGCCGGATGAGATTACCTCGTGCAGAGGCTACAGCAATTCGCGACCGGATCATGAAGGAAATGAATGCTCTGGAAGAAGAGCGCATGGAGCGCATGAAAGGCAGCGAGGTGGGAGCCATGATGGGAGCAAGCACCATAAGCGGTAGCAGCAAATCTGCTGAGGACGAGGGAATTATTCGCCGTGAGCTGAACAAGGTGGACCCATCTGCGGTTGTATTCAGTGAATCATGGGCAGCGAAAAAGGTACAGCGTTTTATGTTTATGGATGACCAACGCTCATTCTTTTTTGGTTTAGAGTCGCATACGGCACGGCTCTCCTTATGGTCACCTGGGTGAGTTCTTTGACTTCTTAGTAGTTAATGTCTCAAATTTTTGACGCTGGTTCATCACAGTCAACTGGGAATGTGTTTCGGTCATTGTCAAGACTGGTGGTGATCTGCGACAAGAACAATTGGCGGTGCAACTTATTCGCGAGTTTCAAGGCATCTGGACAGAAGAAAAGTGCCGTTGTTGGGTGAAATAGTACGTGTAAAGAATTTTCACTATTTATGAGACCCACCACAACTTTACCTAGCTTCCGTATACTAATCACGGGCTCGCAATCGGGGCTGGTTGAGACCATTACAGATGCAGTTTCGATACACTCGATCAAGAAGGCAGAATATGCGAAACGGCTGGCTAGTGGAAAGCTTGGACATGTCACATTAATGGACCACTTCACGTCTGTATGTCTGGATTTTGCTTTATCCCCCATATAAATCAACTCAATATATGTGTGGTGTTCAGACATACGGGGACCCGTCCTCGGCCAAGTTTGTGAGAGCGCAGAAGAACTTTGCCAAATCTTTGGCAGGTAAGTTCCAGCACCTTTGTCTTTAAAAACTACTGTGATAACATGCATTACCCAGGTTATTCAATTGTAACTTACCTCCTGCAAATAAAAGATCGACATAATGGAAATATTCTCATTGACAGGGATGGACACCTAATTCATATCGATTTTGGATTCATCCTGAGCAATACTCCTGGAAATATCGGTTTCGAAGCAGCTCCGTTCAAACTTCCGCCAGAATATGTAGAAGTTCTGGGAGGCACCAACGGAGCTGCTTTCCTCGAATTTAAGATCTTGTTCCGAGAGGGATTTGAGGCTGCACGGAAACATTGTGATAGGATAATAAGTGCGTGACGGTCTTACTTGTTTCTAGTGGTTTAGCTGATTTGATTCAAAAGCGCTGGTTGAGCTCATGCAAAAAGGTGAGACCAATTGTATACATGTAAATGCAAATCTGAGTCTCTTGCAACCTTTTAGACTCCATGCTACCGTGTTTTGCAGTATCTGGGGATCAAGCTGCAAATCAACTTCGAGATCGCTTCCAGCCAACGTTGACGCATGCATTGATTGGTGATCATATCAACAGACTTATCGACAGTTCTCTTGGATCGCATTGGACAAGACTCTACGACTCGGTATGTTATAGATTAGTGCATTGACATCTGGGTGCTAACATTGAGCCTCGCAGTATCAATACTACTCACAATCTATACTGTAATACACACATCAATTGACTCACTTGGAGGGAATCTGTCTGTTATTGCCAATCCAAAGGAAGCAAAGCATGTTTTATTACATGAAGCATGTTTTATTACATGAATGGATCAACAGAATCCACGCTGCAAAGGTAAATAATTAGAGGTATGGGTCAGAATATATATAATACACTACGGGGTCATTTTCTATTATGGCAAGCACAAAGATATAATGACCAGATCATGCAAACATCTTGTCGTACTTGCTCAAACATGAGTACCATTCGTAATCTGAGCAGACGGCCGGCATCAGCATAGCGGCGAATGGTGGCTCTGGTTGCTACTCACCAAAGTTTTGCGTTTCATCACACCAGCACTTGCCACGCTTATGCGATGCTCCTTGCGGACAATGTTGGAATGGTTCGTGGCGGTATCCGATATCGTTGAAGAAATGCTAAAGCAGAGGGGCATGAAGCAGTGGGTTTTCCTCAGGCACGTTGATACTCACTATTTGGTCTTTCTTTGCAAAGAGGGCAGCGCCGATACTATGGACAGGTGCATCACCCCAGCGCTGAGAAGCATTTGTAAAAATACTGAAGTAATAAATAAATGTGACACAATACCTCATAGTAGAATCCACCCTTTTCATCGAGGAAATCAAAGAACTTGGAATACGCTTCACCCCTCCAAAGGTCCAGATTTCCGATTTCGAAGTTACTCCAGACTGTGAAAGTGTATTTAGAGCCCACTAAGTTTGGCTTCGGGTATCGAACAAACTCACAATGACAACGGTTATACGTCTCGCCTCCGTCGTCCGAAAGGAACTGCATAGCATTATCTGGTTCAACCAGGTCTGGGTACAGCTTGATGAAATCTAGGAGAGATTTATTTATATTCCACTTAGAAGCACTGAAGAAGCCGACCTTTGACAGTTTGCCACAAGGTTGGGATTGTAGCTTCATACTCAAATAGAGATACGGTGAAGCCTGTTTTTTGCGCGATCAGACACTAAATTCCAGAAAAAAGGGTATGTACTCACCGTACATCTTATTCTGGTCTTGCATGATCAAGAAGGGATCATAGTCAAGATCACAGAAGAACTTGACATCAGGCCTATAGTATCGCGCGTCAGATGATACCTCCTGTTCGAATTAAATCAAGCCGCCTTACTCCACCCTATACATAAGCAGCGTTTAGGTTTCGTAAGAACATGATCAATCTTGTCGGCACCCACCTCCAGTAGTATTGGAACGGCTTGAGAAGCTCGTGACGATAGAAGAACTGTGGGCATGCATGCTGATAAATACTCCGGCAGTCAAGCATTGGAATTGTAGAGCACTGACACCTGAGTTGAAGCGACACATATTGCGGTATGGAACACTGCCTGCGAGTTGAGAGCTCAGATCTTGATACAAGAGAATTTTTATATGCTGAGTACATACCGCCGTAGATGACATTGTCCTTTACCATCTGATTCCGCGACGCCGTCGCTTTAGCCTCATCAATGTGGTCCGGCTGCACCCAATGCTCCTTAGGAATGAGACCAAACTGCACTTGCGAGTCTGTTAGATCTTGGACACGTCTGTAAAACATTAGAACGGCGGTCAATATTTTTGGGAATACCCACTTACTTCTTGAAATTGTCTTCAAAGTCAACTTCGTTCAGGAAGACGTAAGGATAATGAAATTGTTTGTTGAAACGATCTTCGAGCTGCTTCATGCTGCTAACAACGCCGTTCAAGTCGCCATTCCGTGCTGGAGGGGAAGATAAGCAGATAGTATTCGCGGCATTTGAGTGCACATACCCAGGATAACGATAGCGGCGTTCGCTTTACGAGTGGCATTTAGAGGTGTGCGGTAGTCTTCAGAAACGGGTGTCTTGTAGGGAGCATCAGACGATCCTACGACTTTGTTTTTGAGTTGCGAAAGTGATGTTGCGCGCCCATAGCTTTCATTAGAAAAGCTAACAATGTAGTGCAAACTAATCTGTAGCCTTTGTCAGAGAGAAACGACACACAAAACCAGCTGGACGACGACATACAAGGATGGCTAGCACGAGGAAAACATAACGCATAGGAGTGAGCATATTGCCGAGCAGAGTGGGTCAAGGCAATACGATGCAGTGGAAAAGGAGGCTTTGAGGCTAGCTCCTGGATAACAAAGTGCGGAATGCGCACGCTGCAGGACAGGCGACAGAAAGGAGTAGTGCCAGTGGTGGATGAGAGGGAATGAAGATCGACTGTCGCACAGCCGCAAGGTCAAGTTAGCCCGCGCCGTCGGTTGATTCTTTAACTACTAATTACGTAAGTGACAACGACGGCCCTATGACGATTCAGCTGCGCAGTGCCCAGCCTACACCACCCACATGGGCCGCACAGGTATTGCCGATTATCCCAAGATTCGCCCAAGATTTTCCTACACAACAGGCGGACGTAGAGCTCTGGACCGCTACTGCTGTTCATCTCAACGAGCTGTTGGTCTTCGTGGAAATTGGAAAGAAACTCGACATATCATGCAAGTAAATGAATTGTTGATGAATCGCTGCCAAAAATACAAATCAGCAGCTAAGATTAGTGTAGATTCCAAGTATGATGGTATGTATTTACATGAGCATGTATAGGTACCGATTTTACAGCGTCTTATACAGAGCGCGGGATAGATAGATAAATAGCACCCACAGCAGAGTCCAATTGAGATATAAATACGTCTACGAAAACAATGCATTGTATTTTGGAAGGCACGAATTGACAGCATAGTCTACAAGAAAGTCAGCTATCGCAGTGGAAGTCCCTGAGAAATCAAGACGGACCGAAGTTGTCGTTGGGATCACAAGAGCATTTCCCCTTTTCCCATTCCTTCCCAGAAGGACAGTGTTGGAAGAATTCGTGTTTGTACCCGATGTCGCGGAAAAAGTGGAGTTGATCTTTGCTAGCGAACAAGCCGGCTGCTATACTGTGGATAGGCGCATCTCCCCATCGCTGTGACAAATGAGATAACACTGGAGCGGAACATGTGAATGGTTCACTAACCTCATAGTAGAACCCCCCCTTGGATTCTAGATAGTCAAAGAACTTCTGATACGCTTCACTGCGCCAGAAATCGAGATCAGCAATCTCGAAGTTACTCCAAACTGTGGGGAACGAGTTCAGTATGAGTGGGCTTTGTGCGACATTGTCGGAAAATTCGCGTACAGTGGCAGAGATTGTAGGATTCGCCTCCGTCATTTGATAGAAAGCCCATAGCATTATCCTGGCTGATATATTCAGGGTGCTCGGCGGTAAATTCTGTGGCACATTCAGATGACTGAGCTATTCGCCAGATTTTCCGAAGTACCTTTAACAGCATTCCATAGTGTTGGTATGGTGGGTTGCCATTCAGGTAAGGATATTGTGAAGCCTGAAAATACGGGTCCGAACATAAAAACCCGCGCAAAATAAAAATAAAGATGTAAAAATAGAACATACCATAAGTTTTATTGTTAGTGCGCATAAAGTTAAATGGGTCGTAGTCCAAATCGCAGAAGTATTTCACGTTCGGCCTAGATACCCTGTATTAGCGTTTGCCCACGTACCGCCACGTTAAAGCTGCTCACTCAACTCTATTTTTATTAGTTAGATCTCAGACTGGCCACGTATCGATTGGAATATAGAACACACCTCCAATAATAACGATAAGGCTGTAAGAGTTCGTGGTGGAAGAAGAACTAAAGATATAATGAGGATGGTTTGTCCGTTAGAATAAATAAGACACACACCCCGGAATTGAATCGACACATATTCCTGTAACTGTAGGCATCGTTGATTAGGGAAGGTCAGTCGAGCGATAGATCGGAGGGAAGCCTACGTACGAGACGCTACCTATATACATCGAGTCGCAGGATTAGGCGACTGCGGAAAACAGGATCGACGTTAACGACGCACCCGCGTAAATTATGCCCTGAGCCATCATCCGCAGTCGTCCCTCTCTAGCTTTGTTTTCGTCGATCCAATCCGGTTGGAACCAGTGCTCTTTCGGGATTTGGCCAAAGTGGATAGGTGCATCGGTCAGGACGCTAACGCGTCTGTATACTTCATAAGTGCCTGATATTTGAGCAGAAAAATTTTGGTACCGTTTGAACTCTTCGGTGAACGGCTCCTCATTCAGAAGAATCCACGGGTATCCATAATCTTTATTGAAGCGGTCTTCCATTTGCTGTATACTTGAGACGACGCCGTTTATGTCGCTGTTCCTGCACAAGAACACAAATGTAGCGTTCTCCCTGCCTGAGGACAAGTTGTCCGGCACCGAAAGCTTAGGTGCAAGGACTGGCGCGGCATTTCCGCGAAGATTTGAAAAACCTAGTTGGTTTCCCAGTTGTGTCAGCCCGGGTATTGATGTGTGGTCTTTAAACACGACGGTGAAGAGGTAATGTATGCTTATCTGGATATCTAGGCATGAGCGGCAGCAAATTTCGAGAAACATAGTTGACGCACGACCAAGACAAATACAATAAACATGAGACGTCTTGGAGACATTGGAAGGGGGGAAATTATGGAACCCATGTTGACTGGGAGAGGAGGTTGGGGAGCAGACGGCAGGCTGAGGCCTCAGGTGTTAAATAACATTCCTGGACCTGTGCGATCTCTGATCATATTCAGTCAAATTTAGAATGTGCAACGAGATACAGCGGGATCGGGACTGCGCAGACGGGTTATATTTAGGACAGGTTGGCGCCTCCCGGGGCCGCAGTGGTTGGTGGTGTGTGTCCTTGTCCGCCAGTGACGTGATGTAACAACATTTGGTGTTTGTCCGTGTTTGGGCCAATTTTCCTCTTGCCACCGTTGCACTTCGAGTTTACCCGTCCTTATGGCCTCCCACTCCCTATCCGAAAAGGACGCGCAGCCCTCCTCTAATGAGCACCCTACTCCTATAGTTCCGTCTTACTTTAATCCCGTGTCCCCCTTCTTCAGCACTTATGACCGTTTTACGCGTTGGAGGGCCGATCTCGGCCTCCCATATCCTGGTTCAGTTGAGAACACACAGAAGGAAGTGAAAGGTATGTTTGTGCCTGAATTCTCTTCCATTGCATTTCTCAGTCACGCTCCACAGCAACCCATCTCACGAACTACATGTTCGATGGAGCCCGCGCCGACCTGACAAAGAACCTTTCCTACAACCCGCTCTTCCAACTGACACACTCTTTCGTTCTCGGCTCGTCAGTGCAGCCTGCGTCATACAGCTTGGGAGTCAACTATGCCAGCGAAAATGTATGTATCTCTGTCCCATTTCTGCGCAATTCTGCACGCTCATCTCTGCAGGTATTCCTACAAGGTACCATGGATCACGAGGGCAGCGTCAGCGCGCGTTTCAACCACGGCTGGACCGCGAACAACGTCTTTAAAGCCCAAGCTCAAGTGAGAATTGCTCAGGAAAGTCTATCTATTCCATTTATTGACCAATTCGCCCCAGTTGTCCCAACAAGCTGGCCACAACATGATTCAACTAGAGCACGACTTCAGCGGGTCTGACTACCACCTCAACTTCAAAGCGGTCAACCCTTCACCTGCAGATGCCAGTGGTGTCTACATCTCTAGCTATCTGCAATCAATCACCAAAAATCTGGCGCTCGGTGTCGAAAGTCTATACCAGCGCTCGGCACAAAATAGCGAGTGGGCCAACTCCTACTTGGCCAAAATCACCAGCACCGACAAAAGCTGGATAGCTACTGCTCAAGTCCAGCCCCAGGGAGTACTCCAGGCTACTTACTGGCAAAAACTGAGCGAAAAGGTTGAGGTTGCTGCTGACTTGCAAGTCATCAACGCCCCGACTCGCCGCGACGCCGTGGCAACTCTCGGAGCCCGTTACGACTTTAGGGCCGCTCAATTCCGTGCCCAAATTGATTCTACTGGCAAAGTGTCTGCATTGCTCGAACAGCGCTTCATCCCTGCCTTTGCTTTCCTTGTCTCAGGAGAGATTGACCACTTCAAGGTAATCCTGTCTTCCTTATCTTGTTTTTAAACTAACTAACATCATACTTTGTTAAGAACCAAGCCAAGGTTGGCGTTGGTATCATGATTGAGAGCACCACATTGACACCTGAGGAAATGGGAATGACACCCCCGCCCTAATCACATTTCCCTATGGCCGCATATTAATTTATCGTAGACCATTCCTTGCTTTTGATGTGGTTATTTCATAAACTTAATCAATACTCACGTTTCGAAGCAGCTAGAGCATCTTTGCGCGAGGTTGTTTTCGTTCTTTGCAATTGCCTGTGAATGTCAGGGGCTGTGAGCAGTAATCTCCACTTAAAGTCCCGCGGTTTCGTTTCGTGAGCATACTTGTAAGCACGAACGTGTTTACATTTAAAATTAAACGTGTGAGTCCCGTATGCCGCAAGCCTTGGATCGTTCGGCCTGCGATGCACAATATAATCAGGGGCTGCCAGGCTCTATCTATCCTCGCTACATCGTCGATACCCCCATAATCTTGTGTGCAAATCAATGTCGAAGGTAGTGCTAGAACTAAAGAACCTTTCGTGCTCTCTGGAGAAGGGCGTTGATATATTCACGGGTGTTAATCTAAGCGTTAACGAAGGTGCATAATACACATTTCTTTGATTCAGAGCCATTTGCTGAAGCAAACTCTCAGGCGATGTCGTGGTACTACAGGGAAGAAGTGGGTCTGGGAAGTCTACCCTACTAAAGTGCATTGCCAATCTAGCAGCTCATTCTGGCGAAATCGTCTTCCAAGGAAAGTAAGTGCTCCCGATTATTCAATTATCGGCCCAACTGTCTGATGATCACCCTCCCCACACACGTAACTTTTTATAGAACACCCCAGGAATGTCGCGGCCGTATGTCTTCTGCCTCAATTGCCCAGTCTGCTAATGTCGCTCATTGCTCGATTGATCAGGCGTGCCGGGCTACAGAACACGAGTCATGTATGTGCCCCAGCGTCCATCGCTCTTACCCGACACACCTGCCGACTTTCTCTCGGCTGTCTCCCAGCTGCAGTCCCGTCAAGCATATGCGCAAGAGAAGGGCGAGAATAGAACGGAGGACGTTCTCAAGCGCGCTATCAGCGTTGGACGGGCGTGGGGGATACCTCCCGAGCTGTGGACGCGCGACTGGATGAAGCTTAGTGGCGGGGAGGGTCAGCGTGTCCTGATTGCTGCAGCGCTCTCACTCAACACAGCCGAAGTCCTTCTCCTTGACGGTGCGTCTCTCTCTCTGTTTTCATTGAAACACCTTGAGGCTGAATATGATATTACCTCGTACCGCAGAACCTACGTCTGCACTGGATGCAGAAACGTCGTTGCAAGTCGAGGATTTCATCCTGGACAAGATCCAGTCGGCGGAAGAGTCCTTGAAAGCTGTGGTCTGGATCACCCACTCTGCAGAACAGAGCAAGCGTGTCGGAACGAGGTTCTTGAACCTTTCAGCGGGAAGTTGCTTCGAGACGGATGACTACAGTCCGCCCACCTCTGCGTTTCCGTCGGCATCTGGGAAGAGCAAGGGCCCCATGTGAATGATCTCGAGCTAATAGCAACGACCTGCCAAACTGTGTGATATGGCCTGCGTTATACCAATGTCATTTATGTAAGTGGAGATGGAGGGAGTGTGATTATATGTTCAAATACCGATGCTTGAGAGCAGAAAAGAAGGGATACCAGAGGGCTGCAGGTGGATTTTGTAGGGAATAATGTTACTGCATTGATGTACAACAGAATGGAGTTCTTTGCACCTGCCCGTGTAGCTCAGCGGTAGAGCATTGTACTTATGAGGATATCTGACCAATGCAAGGGTCTCGAGTTCAAATCTCGGCATGGGCAATCGTTTTTGCACTGCTTTTTTTTGACGAACGTCGAGATCAGTATTACTATGACACTATGTTCCAACCTCCAACTTCTAAATTCACAGTTTTATAATTTCTGCGCCTTGGCTCTAATTCTCGAAGTTCGAACCGTTAAACCTCGTAGCTTCAGGCCAGTTGCGCAGCTCATTGAGTACAATACTTTATGACACTTCCGTTACCTTTCAGAGGCGTCCCCCACGTCGCGCGAGCAGTAAACCTAAAAGCTTGCTCTAAAATGCTTATTTAATTACATGTAAACATTTTCTACTTGCATTTCACGGAGGGAACGAGACTGTCGAGATCACATTTATTGGACACATATGATTGCCAGTCTTGTTTTGAGCGAGCTTTCTAATTTGCAGATGACTGCTGACCTAGACTTTCTGGTATGTTATAGCAATAGAATGCAGCAGATGACAACGTAAATTGAGATTGTTTCCAGACGTAATGGGCGTGATTCCTGAGTATCATGAACAGCTCCTGAATGACAGCGAGCAAGGTAAAGGATACTATTTACTCTTCCCAAACGTTAACCACCTCTGATTGATGAGTCATAACTGCCACATCCTTGCGAATGGGATTCAAACGAGGATTCACAAACTATCACCTTGTTAGCAGTGGCTTATTATCGATACAAGATTGACAGCTCACAATATCGTTGTATTCTTTCATAGTTTCTGCTGCCAGAATTTGTTTGTCCTTGAGTAAGTGAGTATATGAGTGTGTTAGTGCATTTAACTGGAGGGAGTTCAACGCTTGATATGGTGAAATTTACAGAAATAAATACCTGGATTCCAACAACCCCCATGACCAGCACAGAGAGCAACCAATTAGACGATCTCATAGCGAGCCATAAAAGCGCATGAGCAGGAGAATATATACTGAAGAGTTCTAACTCCATCTCGGTGGGATCCCAGATATCCATTTCAAGGACTTTCGATGTCTTCTCCTTGGGTGGGGCGGGGCGCTTTGGGGGTTGCAAGCCAAAAAGAAACCTCCACGAAAAAGAAAACCAGAACCAGAGGTTTGACCGAACGCGCTGTCCCCATGTCGGACGTTCTAATGGATCCAGATCGAGTGTAGTGACAACGTATTTCGCATGTGGGGACGAAAGGGGATCAGTTCGGCGATGGAATTTGTAATTTCTTGTGCGAGTGCACATATAGTATGTGTTAATTATGGAGGAGGAAATTAGCATCAGTGTAATTGGCGTTGTCTGTAATACAAAGGATCAATGAGTTATACCCAAAGTCAACGAGATTGGTAAAACTGACCCAGTCGACCCATGAGCTTTGACGACCAGACAAACGGTCCCAGCCCTCTTCCGAATCGTGATTTGCGAGAATGAGAAAGTGTATAAAGTGAATAGCGCCCCCGAGAATGCGCGCGCTGGTTTTTGGGGTGGGGAGTGGCACATTATGAGGAAATAACGCGATTTCAAATGCAATAGTAGAAGGTATATTTTTGATTCTAAAGTTGGACGCGTCAGTATGTATTAAATCTGATAGCTTAAACTATGTGGCTCACTTTTCGAACATGCTTTTTTTGCGGACGATGGCTTTGCGGGGAGTTGCTTGAATCCCTGTGCCGATGCTCTTTCTGCCTCTTATAGGGGTCGCATAAGGCGGCGGTGCCCTCGACCGGGCAGCCTCCCAGTCAAATGGCACGGATGATGATATTGAAGGTGTGTCCGCTGGGGAGCGATGTATGCCATATGAAAGCCGGGGTTTGGGTGTCGAGGGCGGGATGCCCGGGGAGCCTGGGAGGTATTCTTTCGGGCTCCTTGGGGATGCGGCGGCGCCGTTCTCCTGGGCAAAGCGGCGAAGAGCCATGGCTGTGTGCAAAGTGCGTGCAAACGCGTGTCGTGCGTTCCAAGGAAGAAATCCGCAGGGACGAAAGAAGGACAATGTGATCACATGACTGTTATTGTTACGCGAGTGATGGGCACGTGTAGTCCCTACACGTGGTGGTTGAACAATGAAAATGGGAAAAAGGGCAATCGAATCTGCAGCGCCATCTTTTGCTCTTAACCACCATTCATCCCGACTTTTTCTTTAACCTCCAGCGTCACCCTATTTCCCTCCTCTACATCAATTACTGAACGATCTCTTCAACGACTTCTACAATCACGTCGATTCTTCGTCCCTCCACTGTTCCGTCCTTGTCGCCTAGTGCTTCTATTAGCGGTCGGTTTCTTTTATCCTCACTGTGCATTGCATTTGACGCTGACGCGTCCTCCAGAAAGGATTGTAAGGATGGCTCAACCCTCGTCCTCCCATCATGAAGAGCGTCGTCACCGAAGTGACCGCGAGCGCGAACGTTCATCTACTCACCATCACCGTACTATCTCGTCAACAACTCTCCTCCTCGTGCTGTCCCTAGTTCTTGCTGTCCTTGCTGTTATGCTGTCTTTTCCCTCCAACTCTGGTAGTACAACCGAATCAGGCGGCGCGGGGGTATTAGGCTATTTGACGCCCAAGAGAACTCAAGCCCTCATTGCGCGCGAGAGCGCCGTTGCTGTCCGCGAGGCTGAAGTTGCCCGTCGTGAAGCTGAGCTTTTGGCAGGCGCTCCCGGTGGGATTGTCCCCACACCCTCACCTGTTCTCTGCCCCGCTTGCGTGGCTACCACCCTTACTGTCACCGATATTCTCCCCGCTCAGACTATCATCAAGGAGATTGTCAAGGAAGACTCTTTGGCCCCTCCTGGTTGGGGTGGTCCTCGCGCCGAGGAAATTCTTGACCGGGAACTGAAGATCGCTGAAAGGGAGCGTGATATCAGTAAACGCGAAGAGAACGTCAACCGTCGGGAACACGACGCCTCTCGTCGCGAGGGTTGGATTATGGAACAACTGATGTGATTTAATTTTCAATTCCCACTCTAACTATTACTCATTCATTGGTATTTAGTGCTCTTGGAAATGCCGACCCTCAGTCCGTCGAGGATGAATATGTGTACGAGCCTTCGAAGAGAAAACCCAAGGTACCGCCACCTTCCCCGCGCCGCTCCGAGCTTTGAGACGAGGGGGGGTCCGATATGACCACGACGATGTTTATAGTCCGTATCAATCCCTCATGCCCTTTCCCTGCCCTCTTCTCTCGGGCTTGGGGGACCACGGTGCTTCTATCTCGTCCCCCTTGTCCTCTGCTGTGGCTGCCGATCGATTGCAATATGTGTAACGCATCTCGATCACACATTTCGATCATGATCGAGTAGGCAATTATGCCCCCACGTGATGGCGTTTCGCATGCGATCGGCAGCTTACAGGGCTCTTTCCCTCTTTTATCCTCGGTACAATTTTGAGGCCTTTTACTTACTTTTGTTTTTAGTACCAAGAACTCCCCCCAATGATTGTATCAGAAGTTTCCTACGAGACCGAGACTAAGATCGTTGTCCAAACTCAGACCGTTACCGTTCCTCCTCCTGCCAATACTCGTCTAGCTGCGTTCCCCACTCCGGAAGCTGCCAGTCCCTCGACCTCTGCATCTAGCCCTCGAACCACGGCAGTTGAGGTTATCACTGACGAAAGAGATCAACAAAAACCGAGAACCATCGTTCGCGGACCACCGCGCATTCCGAATCGTTGGTTTGGAAACTGGTAGATATGGCTTGGCCCCAATCTTGTTACATTATACTTCTGATTCAATCGTCTCTGATGTTATTTCTATGTCTTTTTAAACCTTCACCTTCACGGACTTGTTACATCATCCCATATTTTGTCCTCTACCTCTATTCGCTCTAGCCGCTTTTTTGTATTGGCTTTATTCACGAACTTCACGCAGACAGGATATCCGTAGCTAGTATACGTACAGTAGTTAGAAGATCATCCAGATGAATAAATCCACAGGGATTCACGTTATGAATTAATGGTCGCAGGACCTTGGCGAGAAGTTGGAACATAGGGATGGCCCTATGGATTATATAAGTCGACAATCATGACTTGCACGCGATGGACCGGGTGACCGCATTTCTGAAATGTCCTATTTCTCGCTTTGCAGGCGGAATGTATGCTCCCCACCGCTACGGACATTGTTATTCCATGGGCACCTTCGACTTCGCGTTGCGCGTTTTGCTTCGGCGGCCACTCAGGCTGAAGCTCATGTAGATGTCTTGGGGCAACAATTCCCAACTGACGACTTCACCAATATCACACCTTCTATTTTGCGCAAAGTCTCGGCACAGCTGCATCTCAAGCACGCTCACCCACTGAACACTCTGCGCGGGCTGATTGAATCCGCATACCCTGATTTTACGCACGCGTCGACGATTTCGCCGCTCGTCACGCCCTTTAAAAACTTCGACGAACTCTCCTTCCCGGCGGACCACCCCGGACGCGCAAAAACGGACAGCTACTATGTGAATAGAGACATGATGCTGCGCACGCACACGTCTGCGCACGAGGTCGAGATGTTCCGCAAGGGCGAAACGAAGTGGCTGCTCACCGCGGACGTGTACCGGCGCGACGAGATCGACGCGTCGCACTACCCGATATTCCACCAAGTGGAGGGTGCGCGGATATTCACCGCGGACGCAGCGGGCATGCGTGAGGTTGAGGCGGACAACGCGCGCCTTGCGGGCATCCTTGCGTCGGCGCACATCGCCATCGAGGACATTCCACACGTCTCACCTACGAACCCTGTGCAGCCCGGGCACGACCCCGTGTTCGCGAAGCTCGTCGCGGAGAACCTCAAGCTGTCGCTCAACAACCTCATGCTGACGCTCTTTGGTGGCGTGCAGGGTATCAGCAAGGAAAATCCACTCCGCGTGCGCTGGATCGAGTCGTATTTCCCGTTCACGAGCCCTAGCTTCGAAGTCGAGGTTTTCTTCCAGGGAGAGTGGCTTGAGATCCTGGGATGCGGCGTAGTAATTCGGGCAACGCTCAATACCGCGGGTGCGTGCACACAGTCGTCGTGTACGCTATTTCTCACTGATATAAGCACTAGGCGTATCTAATAAAATCGGTTGGGCATTTGGGCTTGGCTTGGAGCGGATAGCAATGGTGCTTTTCTCCATTCCCGACATCCGGCTGTTCTGGTCCGAGGACGAGCGCTTCCTTTCCCAGTTCGAAGACGGAAAGATCACCTCCTTCAAGCCCTATTCAAAGTATCCATCATGTTTCAAGGACGTGAGCTTCTGGGTTTCTCAGGACAATACATTGCATGAGAACGACTTTTGCGACGTCGTGCGCGATGCCGCTGGAGATTTAGTCGAGGATGTAAAAAGGGTATATATTGAGCTACATCCGGGTTTGCTATTTCGCGCTGATTAGTTCTTAGATTGACCATTTTGTTCATCCAAAAACGCAGCGCACGAGCTTGTGCTATCGTATCAATTATCGCTCTATGGACAGGTGCGCTTTAATATACAGAGCGCGCTATTCATAGCTCACGCTTCCCAAATAGGTCACTGTCAAATGAGGAGGTCAACGTTATTCAAGACCAGGTTATTTCACGACTCAAAGAGCAGTTTGATATAGAGATACGATGATGAATCTAAAATTAATATTAGATGTATAATCACACAATTGCATTGAAGGAGTGAGAGTTGGGATTGTCGAAGGATTAAGTATGGTTTGCGTAGATAATTTTAAGGATGCATGTCGTCACTGGCACTCTACCAGTGAGAGTGTCTATGGGAGGTTGGGGTATGATCGTTATGAAGTATCTTGGGCTACTCCGACTTGTGCCGCTCTAAGCACTCGGTCCTTGATCTTGTAGCCAATTTTCTGGCAATCAATGACCGTTCCGGGCTCCTTGTTTGGTACAGGAGCTTGATACAATGCTTCGTGGTGGTTCGGGTCAAATACATCGCCAGTTGGGTCAAACGGCTTGACGTGGTATTTGAATAGTGTTTGGAGTAGCAACCGCTGAGTCATTTCTACCCCGGTGTGTAGTTCTTGAAGGTACGTTGCGTGGTCCTTGGGAAGATGGACCGGGTCAGAAGAAGGTGGGGGGTCAGACGATGTGCTCGACGCTGTTTGCAGAGCGTGTTCCGTTTGGTTCGACAAAGCCTGTGGAGGAACGCTCTTGAGGGCTATTGTTAGGACATCCACGGTTTCCAGCAAGTCTCCCGCAAACTTGGTAATGGCGAAATCGCGTGTTTGTTCCTTTTCCCGTGCTGCATTGCGTTGCAGGTTGAGGAAATCTGCCTGGAGGTACCGTAATCGACCCTGAGTATTCGTTAGTAGCGTGCCACGCATATTGAAATACATAGAGCTCACTGTCAGATCTGTCACCTCCGCCTCCTTCGCTTTCAGCTTAGCCTCCAGTTCCGACGTTTCTGTCTTAGGCTCTGAGCTGGTTTCCTCCTGCTTTGTGTCCTCCGAAGTAGCCTTTGCCTCCGAATAACACCGTACACCCAGTCGCGACAGACGCGTTGGGCATCGGGCAGCTGCCGGTCGAGCAAGAGACCGCGTTGAAATGGCGGCCGTGCACGAGCGGAAAGACCTGAGGGAGGAGGCTGCGAAGGACATGTTCGTTGGTCGGCTTGTCGGGCGTGGGCGGCGGTGACGAGAGAGGGAAGCCAAAAATTATTCCGATAATTATTTGTCAGCAGGGGAGGATAGAGAGCGTGGGAAGAAAATGCGCTCCGACAGGACGGCGAGCATTTTTTTTGTTACGAAAGCCTCCGCCTGCGCCTCTGCAGACACTTTTAGACGATATAGACTGCGCTTCCCAGTAATCTCTTCTTTTCATTCGCACAGCGCAAGCGCTGAGGCCGGGGGCACACTCTTTTCCCCACTCATTTCTTCACCCGGCGTACCATCAAAAAAACCGGCAACCCTACGGCTCTCCGGACCCGTGTTAAAGGCCCGTGGATGTTCGCGACGCTAGCTTTTCGTCGCATCTTATCTCCCCATCTTTTGCGTACAATGGCCACTGAAGCATCCCAAGCAAAGCTCATCGACGGGACTACCCTGGCCGCGTTCGTCCCGTCTTTCTATATCCGGCTCGCCCATTTGACGCTTCGTCTTCTTTAGATCTATTCGTGAAGATGTCGCCCAGAGAATCAAATCAAAACGGGCTACATCACCCCGCTTCCAGCCCGAGCTGGCGATCGTGCAGGTCGGCGAGCGCCCCGATTCTTCCACTTATGTGCGCATGAAGGCCAAAGCCGCTGAGCAAGTCGGCGTCAAATTTCGTCATGTCGCTGTACCGGTCGAATCCTCGGCTGAGCAAATCGTCAAGATCGTCGAAGATTTGAATGCCGACGATAACGTCAACGGAATCCTCGTCCAGCTGCCTCTTGGAGCCCATATCACCTCTGCTGGTGAGCGTCTCGTCACGGAAGCCGTCAGTCCCCGAAAGGATGTCGATGGGTAAAATTAATCGTTGTTTTCGTCCAAACGCTACTGACCATTTGCTCTAGATTCCATGCTTATAATATCGGACATCTTTCCTCGCGCGCCTCTGACCCCCTGTTCGCGCCTTGTACCCCGGCCGCCGTTATGCGCCTCCTGAAGTCGACGAATACCCCCATTTCCGGCGCTAACGCTGTCGTCCTCGGTCGCAGTGACATTGTCGGAAGCCCAGTTGCCTCTTTGCTCAGGAATGCGGATGCCACTGTCACCCAATGCCACAGTCGTACGAAGAACATCCCAGAAATCGTAAGCATTACAACATTTTCTCGTTATCAAAACCTGAAATTTTGCTTGAATAGCTCAAGAACGCTGACATTGTCGTGGCGGCGATTGGAAAAGCTGAATTTGTCCAAGGAGCCTGGCTCAAGCCTGGTGCGGTAGTCATCGACGTAGGAATCAACTATGTCCCTGGTTTGTATTTTACTTTGCATAATATGCAGTCCATTAAAGTCACTTGTAGATGCAACCAAGAAATCCGGACAACGTCTTGTTGGTGATGTTGAATTTTCTGGCGCGCTCAACGTCGCGTCATATATAACTCCTGTTCCTGGAGGTGTCGGTCCCATGACGGTCGCCATGCTCATGGAAAACACCTACTTGGCCGCCACCCGTCAATGGGATGAATCCAAGAATCTCAAGATCAAGCCCTTAGCTCTGAACATCCTCGAAAAGGTCCCCAGCGATATCGCGATTTCCGAGGCGCAGACTCCAAAACCCATTGCCGATGTCGCTCACGAAATCGGCATCCAATCCAACGAGCTGGAAAATTATGGCAAATACAAAGCCAAGGTTGACCTCAGCATTCTTGACCGGCTGGCTCATCGCAAAGATGGTAAATACATCGTGGTTTCTGGGTAAGATTTTTCTAGTGTCCCCCGGTCACTTATTCTGAGCTGTATATAGTATTACCCCTACCCCGCTGGGTGAAGGAAAGTCCACCACCACCATTGGACTGGCACAAGCTCTTGGAGCTGAGCTCGGTCGCCCATCTTTTGCTTGCGTGCGTCAGCCCAGTCAAGGTCCCACTTTTGGAATCAAGGGAGGAGCCGCTGGCGGTGGTTACAGCCAGGTTATCCCCATGGACGAGGTATGTCAACAGGCTTTATCCGGAAGGGACATGTGTTCAAGGATACGCCCCAGTTCAACCTCCATCTTACTGGTGATATCCACGCCGTGACCGCAGCAAACAACCTGCTTGGTGCGTTCGCCATTTGATACACCGCCTTATGCTTCTCAACTACATTTACTTCAGCCGCTGCCCTGGATGCGCGTATCTACCATGAGGCCACTCAGAGCGACAAAGTCGGTTCAGCTTCTCTAAAAGGGTAAATTCGTACTTATCGTTTTATTCAGGCTCTGTACTCCCGTCTGGTCCCTTCGAAGAAGGGAAAGCGTGAGTTCGCACCTTTGATGTTCAAGCGCCTCAAGAAGCTCGGCATCGACAAGACCGACCCTAATTCTCTGACCCCGGAGGAAATCACCCGCTTTGCGCGCCTGGATGTCGACGTGGAGACCATTACCTGGAACCGTGTCCTCGACACCAACGATCGCTATCTTCGTAAGATCACCATTGGACAGAACCCTACTGAGGGAGGTCATGAGCGTGTCACCGGATTCGATATCGCTGTTGCCAGTGAATGTATGGCTATCCTCGCCCTGACCACCGGTCTGCAAGACATGACTGAGCGCTTGGGCGCTATGGTCGTTGCCACCAGCAAACAAGGCGAGCCTATCACTGCAGATGATATCGGTGTTTCCGGCGCCCTTGCTGTCCTCCTCAAGGATGCGATCAAGCCCAACTTGATGCAGACATTGCAGGTGAGCAATTTCGGCCTTCTTTATTTCGCGAATTCCGCTCAATAGTCTTGACAGGGAACTCCTGTCTTCGTCCACGCCGGACCGTTCGCTAATATCGCGCACGGAAACTCGTCCATCATCGCTGACAGAGTCGCCCTCAAACTCGCTGGTACGGAAGAAGGCGACTCGTCAGACCGTGTTGGCTATGTTTTGACGGAGGGCGGTTTCGGCGCCGACATGGGCATGGAGAAGTTTTGCAACATCAAGTGCCGTGTCAGTGGTCTCAACCCCGATGCTACTATCATCGTCGCCACCACTCGAGCCCTGAAGATGCACGGCGGAGGTCCTGATGTCACCCCCGGAAAGCCCCTGCACGACACGTACACCAAGGAGGATCTCGTCACTTTGAAAGAGGGATGCAAGAACTTGAAGAAGCACATCGAGAACTCACGCAAATTTGGCGTCAAAGTCATCGTCGCAATCAACCAATTTGCGTGCGTATATTGACTCTGGTTGTTGAGTGCCTGCTGACCACTATTCATGTTTAGATCGGACACTGAGGCAGAGCTTGCGCTGGTGCGCGACGAAGCACTGTCTGCTGGCGCTGATGGCGCCGTTGTCAGCAACCACTGGGCGAAGGGAGGTGCTGGAGCACGCGACTTGGCCGAGGCTGTCATCGCCATCTGCGAGGGCAAATCAGACTTCAAGTTCCTCTACGATGTGAAGCTCCCCATCGCGGAGAAGATTGACATCATTGGAAAGGAGATCTATGGCGCTGACGGTATCGAATTGAGCGACCTCGCTCGTCAACAAATCGAGACTTACACTCGCCAAGGGTACAACAACTTGCCCAGTAAGAGTTTTTTAAATAACGATTATTTGCGCTCACTCCCTGCCCCGCAGTCTGCATGGCCAAGACCCAATACTCGTTCTCTCACGACCCCAAGCTGAAGAACGTCCCGAGTGGTTAGTCTATACGATGAATTACTCCGTTGCAGTGCCTGACAATGCTGTTATAGGATTCACTTTGCCCATTCGCGCTGTGAGACTTTCCGCCGGTGCTGGTTTCCTCTATCCCATCCTTGGCGAGATGCAGACTATGCCAGGTCTCGGCACACGCCCAGGTAAGCCATTCTTACCAGTGCGACTAACTAGGCACAGAACTGACACACTCTCAGGTTTCTGGGAGGTTGGCCTTGACAAGGATACAGGTAGAGTCGTCGGCTTATTCTAAGCAATTACATACTGTTCAGAAATGATCTGGCTTTCTTATTTATCATCTCTATTCATGCCACATGGGAACGGACATCATTGCTGCGCATTCAACATTGCGTAAAGCCTATCATGTATTCATTTTGTACGAGCCATGTTTTCCTATAGGACAGGAAACAATAATTATACGCCTGGTATAACGCGGCCGTTAGGCAGACGGGGCTTGACAAGCGGTCCTTGAATGGGAGCGAATGGTAGATGGGGTATGGTGGTGGGCGCCAGTGTTCCAGACTGCAGATCAAGAGTGATGTTGTTGAGGGCAGCGTTCACAGTTCGGAAGAACGTGTTTCCGGCGACATCGATATAGCTGAAGACGTTGTTATTCGTGCCATTGCCGAAGTTTCCATTGGGCGTAATGGAGAAGAAACCGGCTGGTGGATATTAAATTTTTGCACATTCGTTGGTAAAGGGTGTTGCACTTACTAGCTGTCTGGCGTTCTTGGATGTTACTCCTCGGAATAATCGGCAGAGGTAGTAGGTTGCGGTCGTATGAATGGTCAAAGGTCGCCGTAACTGTTTAATCAAAGTTGCCTGTATCAGTGGGCGAGCGGTCGCATTGAATTTTTTACGTACAGTTACTCCCGTCTGCGTCCAAGTTGGTAATGTTAATGGCTAACGGATAGGAGAATTGGTCGACAACGACGGACACGCCATTATGTGTTGAAAGCACCGATCCAGTCGCGGTTTGGAGGACGTTCTGAATAATATATCCGGTGAGCGCAGAGACAAATCGCAGTTTATTAGTTAAGCTACCTGGATCTGAGCGTCGTTTAGATAGCTCTGCACGTTGCTATACTGCAGATTCTGTGTGAACGCGACGTGATTTACCTGGCCACTGCCGCTGACGACCGTTGACTCAATACGAAGCGCGCGCGAGGCGGTGACGGTGATGTTGACGTCGTTATCGCCCACCGAACCTGTCGTCGTCGTCTGCGAGAAGGGGTCGGCGGAGTAGAGGGTCATCTTCCCGGTCGTGGGCTTCGAGGATGAGTCGAGGAAGACTTGTAAGGCCGCGGAGAGGAACCAGTTCTGCTGAATTGCGTGGTCGGGCTCGGCAGAGGTGACGTCGAGGGAGAAGTTGTGCGGGTTTCCGTCAGTCAGGAGAGGTACGAAGGGTGTAACATCGATGAAGTAGGTGGGCAGGTCCAAGGCGCCGTAGGACGTTATGGGCCTGGAATTTCTCTAGTTCAAAAATGAGGTGACATGATGGCGGCTCACCTCCATGCCGTTGGAATAATGCCTCCAGTGAAGATGGTGGCATATGGATAAGCAACTCCTGCCACTCTGCCGTCGATTTGGAGTCGTACTTCGCGGAAGGGTCCCTGGCCGATGAATCCACCGGGAAGGTCAGGAAGGAATTGGTTGACGGTGTTGAAGTACTATGAATGTGTAAGGCTACGCGCTTATTTTAGTGTTCAAGTAATCCCTACCCAAAATTCCTCGTTGCCATTACCCGACGCGTAAAGTTCTGCAAACACTTTTACGGTGTTTTGTGGAAGTGTCACATTCAGCTAT
Organism: Hypholoma fasciculare; assembly: GCA_016801325.1. Classification (NCBI taxonomy): domain Eukaryota; kingdom Fungi; phylum Basidiomycota; class Agaricomycetes; order Agaricales; family Strophariaceae; genus Hypholoma; species Hypholoma fasciculare. The sequence continues at coordinate 60,386 of JAEKIV010000022.1, forward strand.
AAGAAAGACGGAACATCAAAAAATTGAATTATGAAAATGGCTGTTGACGCACCGAAAATGTGGGAGGAACTGAGACATCATTTCCAGTGTCATTAAGCAGACTGGATATAGGAACAATGAGATCTGCCTTAGGAGCTGGTGGATGTGCTGCAGAAGAGGAGTAAAAGGTGGCATGCAAGACAGCTGAATTCATCCACTAGATCGTCAGTCACATAGGCTACATATCAGACCAGAGATACGCACTTGAATACACGCCGTTCAGGCCCGTCTCAATCAAATTGTCGAGCTGCAAGATAAACGTTCCCGGCTTCGCAAACAGAGGGGTGTAGCGAGTAACGTCTTTGATATACGTCCAGATAATACCGCCTATCGTTGGCTCGGGGGTCGACGTACGCCAGACTGAAATGTGAGTGTTACAAAAGATTAAGGCAGTGCAAATAGGGTCATAGTTTCGCTTACTTTCCACATTCTGGAAGGTGAAGATTCCAAGACGATCGAATTGGGTGCCATTGCTTGTGACTGTAAAGTTGAGAGTGACGGCAGCCCATGAGCCAACGGGGCCACAGTCCGTAGGAGGCCTAGCATAATTTATGAGAACATCCAGCCAGTCAATCTAAAAATGAACGCACTCGAATTGTACAACTTCGGCACTATTGACGACGCGAAGTCAGACGTGTGGTGGTTATCAAGATAATGATATTTATATGCGATGAACATACAGTCCGAATGAAAATGCAAAATCACGCCTGGAAATCGTTGCACGATGCGTCATAAATCACCATCCTACATGGTACGGAGAAAATGCATAGCGTACTGCAAAATCTGAATGGTGCATTGCTTCGTGTTCTTCGGTACTGGGGGTGGCTGGGCGACCTGAAAATCGACAAGCACACTCGCAGATGCGAGGCTCGTTGACAAGACGAGCAAAGCGAACGAGAAAAGCAGGTCTTGAAGGCGCATTGATAATGCCAACACTGCTCAAGGGGAGGGAGGGTCAGAAGCCATCTTCACCAACACGCACTTATATTGAAAAAGATGTAGATGAGAACGGCCATGGGAACATGCGGTAGCAAACCATGTGCTTACAACTTCGCCAGCGTAGCATGTACTAAGCGAAGTTTATAGGCACATAAGTAGAACGAATCCATTAGAAGCAACGAGCACTCGTGAACCTCGCTGTCATCGTCGGAGCCAATTAGTGGCCTCATGAAGATTAGATTTAGCTGGTGCTTAGATTCCATATATGTAGTGAGTGCAGCCTGGTGGACTGAATGCTTTTGTGGGACAACTTCTCCATAAAGGGCTTGTTCACCGAATTTGAGAAAGGCGGGAGGTGGAGTTATAGAGGGTAAAGGCGATAAGGGGTCCATTGTATTCGACTACAGTGCGTGTTTCCCAGCGGTAGCGACCCGGCGTGCCGTGTTGTTGAGTAATATGGCACAAGGTAGACTGTACATGACGATGAAGTTAGAGTTATCGCTAATAGCCAGATGAACACGTACTCGCACTTTCATGCAGGCCCTTGTAATGGTGTAGAGAGTCTAAGAACAACTAGTCAAGACGGAAGAGATAAATCAAATAGTTCCTTTATCAATCAAATTCAGAAAGGGTATCAAGAGACCCAGATTCGGAAGAATGTAGATTGGATGAGTAGAATATTAATACAGTGAGTACTCTCCACGTTACACATAGAGTAAAGGAATGGCGTCGTATCTGCAATTGCGATATAAAGCAAAGGAAATTAGCTTGAGTTCGCAATTAAAACTCATGATTGAAAACAGTTTCGTCTGTGGTCGTATTCTGCTTCGGACCGCTCCCTGTCGGCGCTGTTACACGGTCGGGACCGTACAGCCCGCCCTCTGGGTCTTCCGGGAAGTCGGTCGAATCACGCGTGGTGACACTATTTGCATCTGCAGTTCTAGATTTCTTCTTCTTCTTTTTCCTGTGAGATCCATCATCAGCTGGCATAGAGTAGGCGTCCTGTGTACGCTCCCAGCGATCCTTTTTATCTTTCTTCTTTGATCTTTTGGAGCCAGAGCTTGGAAGCGGCTCCACGTCTTCGAAGTTTGCGGGGTAGTGCCATCTTCCTCCCGATGAAGATGCCACTGAGGCGGGTTTGTCAGGATTATAATAGGATTCGTCTTCGGGGCGCCAAAGTTCTCCATTGGGTTGCCGTTTGGGCCTCCCGTTGGAGCCGCTCTCTACTGAAAGGTTGGTGCTAGAGCCTCTCTCTTGGCCCTCTTCATATGGTTGGCCTTCGAGCGTCGAACGAGGTAGCCTGTCGTGGTATCGAGTAGCCCATTGGCTTTTGCGCTCCTTGCGCCTGATCTCGCTTATGTCTACGAGACCATATCGCTGAATCCATTTAGGGGTGCGAGTATGGTTCTTGTTGTTTCGGACGTTCTGGAAGGGGTTGAGAAACTGTACGAGACACTGCATGGGTAATGAGCGTTACCTGAATATAGAAATTGTGGACATGACCTGCGGGATCTCAGCAAGTGTCTGGCGCAGCAATAACGAGGATCACATACCGGGTATATAGCCAGCTAGCGTAAGAAGTAGATTAAGCCAAAAGTCCTTCCCTACGCCGAACCTTGCGGCGACAGCTGAAGGAAGAATTATAAGCCTGTTGATAAGATGACTGGTGACATACTGACCTAGAGGGGGGAACAAAGTTCCGAATACGAAGAGAACGACGGAGTAGCCATGATGGCGGCGAGGTGTCAAGTCTACCTTTGTCGGGATGTAATTGGACATGGCGGAGGGAAGAGACCCTCTGCGGGCGAGAATTTGCTGGAGGACTTGGAGTACGTGGTAGAGATGATTTCGATCAAGTCCATTATGCGGGTCAAAGACATGCCATTACGTAAGTTGCATTGGACTGCCTTTCTCCCGCATTTCTCGATACTTTCTTCGAGTAATAATTCTAGTATGTTGTAAATTTGCGCCGCATGAGCTGAATCGACAGGAATTTCGGTGTGCGAGTAAGAAAGAATATATGAGAGCGGTCTATAAATGGCAGGTGGCAGGGTCGAGATCTGTACTTAACCCAGTGATCGAACATTCAACGTCGGCGCTTCTTCCTTACCTTTGTCGTCACTCCCTCTTCTTTCCATCCCTGGCTCTCTTTACTCTCGCCCATCACTGTCCCACGGACCATCTCCCATAGCCATACTGTGTTCGAAATATGGATCATGAAGAACATGTGCTTAATCTATCCGACGTCGTCCACGACGAAACTATCGACGACGAGGCACCTCAAGACGCGAACAACGCAGAGTCCAGCCACCAATCCCGAGCATCTGACTTTGATTCACCTGACGATATGCTGTCTCCCATGCACGTCACTTTTCCCGTCTCCGACCACCCAACCCATCATTTAGCAGCCTCTGATTCATATTCCGTTGAAATGCTTGAGCGCGAAATCGCCAGTCTGCTCAATCAAAACGCTTCTGCAGCATCAGCGGCACTCCTTAGTGCTGCTGCCCAGCAAAGACAGGCTAACATTGAACTGGGAAGGGACGGCGCAGACGAACAACTCGACTCAAGTGCCGACAATATTGGTGGTCTCGGCCTGGGGTTAAGTGGTCTAGCCGCTGTATTGCAAGCCGTGCACGCACAAGGTCTTAGCTCTCGTGCAGACGATCAGCACGACTCACACGCGACTCAGGAGCAGAAAACGACGAGAACAGCTCCCGCATTTCATTCACTCACCGCCGGTGAGACAGCCGATGACACGTCAAGGCAACGCCGCAGGACGGACGGCAGGAGTGGATCCGAAGGATCGGATTACCTATTTCAAGAGCAAGAAGACGTGGACGAAAGGGACGAATTTGACAACCAAGACGGCGGCCTTGGACATTCTCCTTCCCCTCATCAAAGCGAAGACCCACCAAGTACCTCTAACGGACTGCCCTCTGTTGGTGGCGGCGTGTTTTCCAATCTTGATGACATCCTAAATCAGTTTTCTGCCCAATTCGAACCTGACCCCACCCACGAACATGGCCATGATCTTTCACCTCCAGACTCTCCACCTGTTATCTCGCATGCTCATGATATCGAGCCAGAAACACCAGCAGCTCCACCGCCACAAACACCTATCTTAACACCTTCGAATCGCACAAGTGCTCAGCAACCGGTAGCATCAACCTCGTATTTAACCTCGAACGCAGAGCCCAGCCACAAGCGAGGGCGAAAACCTCCTGCTCCCCCGAAGGAGAAGGGATCTAGCATTCACACATGTGACGAGGACCACTGTCAAAAATCATTCACTCGTCGGAGTGACTTGGCGCGCCATCGGCGAATACACACCGGGGAGCGGCCTTTCATGTGTGCGCACGATGGTTGTGGCAAGACTTTCATTCAGGTGCGTCTGCTTAGTCACTCACAGTTCTTCACTAATCTTTTTTTTAATGCAATAAGCGGTCAGCTCTCCACGTACATTCACGGGTGCATACAGGAGAGAAGCCCCACTGTTGTGAATATCCAGGTTGTGGGAAAACATTCGGTGATTCTAGCAGTCTAGCTAGGCATCGACGAACACACACTGGGAAACGTCCATATAAATGTGAAGATCCCAGTTGCGAGAAGACGTTCACTCGGAGGACGACTCTCACTACACATATGCGAACCCACGACCCCAATTGGGAGCCAGATCCAAATGTGTAAGTAGCCCACTTCCTTTCTCTGTGTCATTCATCCAAACATTTCACAGGAAATACAACTTCAAAGGAAAGAAGCGCAAACTTGTCGACGATGAGGACGACGATGAACAGGAGCTTGCGGAGTCAGTGAGGACTATATCCGAGCTATTTCAAGCCGGAGGAAATTCAATGCTACCGCGAGCGGCGCATTCTGACGAACCGTTGGAAGTTCGCGTTGCCAGCATTAGCGCTGAAATTGCTGCCGCTATAGCTCAAGCGCAATCTCGGGGCTTTGAAGATGAGGAAGATGAAGAGGGAGAAGAATCTGGCTCTGGACAAGAAATGGGAGGTGTTGAAATGATTGGACCTAATACAAGTGGCATTAGAGGGGTAAGTGTGGAAGAACGAGCGATGCACGATAACAAGGACAGCAACTTCAGCCTTCGCGAGGAGGATGAAGACAGTGACGCATTCCCAGCACCCCTGCGCGCCAGGAAGGCAAGAGAACTCGCAGCATCTGGAAGTAAACGGAAACGTTAAAGGCTCAGTATTTACCACTGACTGATTATTGTAATTCACGATTAATCTGTATTCACACACTGCAATCCACTGATAACGTTTTAGCGCGATGCAATAGGATGTAAATAATTTGGCTCGTTCCGAGTCGTAGTTAATTAGGTATGGCGGGCCGGGAGTATCTACCTAAATAAAACACGTGAGATCTTCGCTAGGCTCCGGACTCCGGAATCCGGATCTCCTCAAGGCCCCACGGGCTCAGCGCGGAACCCCTATGAGCCGCTGCCGCTCGATAACTTTCAATCCACATACGCAGCAGACCTTGCGCACATATTGTCCGGTTCTGTCCGTCATCTCACTTGAGTTAAATATATAAACCTTTCTGGTCCTGCCAAACACTCTTCATCTACAAATGGCTTCAGAAGAAACCCCAAGCGTTGATCTGATCACTCTCACTCGGTGTGCTATCCTTACAATTAAATCGTTGGGTTTGTGTCTAACTGCCGTTTAGCCATGTCCTGAGCGACCAGCTGCGTTTAGGATCAGCAGCAACTGGCGATCTGACACTTCTGCTGACCGCGATTCAAGTGACCTCCAAGTTCATTGCCACTAATGTTCGAAAGGCTCGCCTCATCAACTTGTGAGATTATTGGCGCTTCACGCTATCGCGATAATAGTTCAATTTATGCAGGGTTGGACTCGCCGGAGAGACAAATGTGCAAGGCGAGGAGCAGAAGAAGCTCGACGTCCTGTCTAATGACATCATGGTGAATGCCCTGCGCGCGTCTGGCAAGACAGCTGTGCTTGTCTCTGAAGAACTCGAAGACGCTATCATCATCGAGGAGAAGCACAGAGGGAGATACTGCGTCGTGTTCGATCCCCTCGATGGCAGCAGCAATATCGACGCCGGTGTGAACATTGGCACGATCTTTGGTATTTACCAAGTGGTGAGTCGTGTGCGGTCTGTGATCGCCCGGTTGCCGGGTATGTGAGACGCGACTGACATCTTGACTTCAAGCGACCAGATTCGACAGGCTCTGTTGAGGATGTCCTCCGCCCCGGAAGCGAGATGGTTGCTGCCGGATATACCATGTGGGATATTATTATTACGGTGATTTTCGGTCTCTCACTGAGCGTTTTATCAACAGGTATGGATCGTCAGCAAACCTTGTTCTGTCCACAGGGTCTGGTGTGAACGGATACACTCTGGACGCGTCTCTGGGCGAATTTATTCTCACTCACCCTAATGTGCGTTTCTCGTGGCCCACTTTTGACAGAACCGCTCACCAATATCTGCCTGTAGATCACTATTCCGCCTCGCGGGAAAATCTATTCCTTTAACGAAGGGAACTCCATGTATTTCTACCCGCCTGTTACCGCCTACCTCAAGTCCATTAAATATCCCGCTACCCCGAAGTCGCCGTACAGCGCTCGGTACATCGGGTCAATGGTTGCCGACGTCCATAGGACTTTGCTCTATGGTGGAATCTTCGGGTACCCCAACGATAGGAAGAGCAAGAGCGGGAAGCTGAGGTTGCTGTACGAGGCCTTTCCCATGGCTTTCTTAACTGAGCAGGTACGTGCCGTCTATGCTAATTTGTGCCATGTTTAATCTTCCGGCACAACAGGCCGGTGGAATCGCGACTACGGGTACCAAGCGCATTCTGGATATCGTTCCCACCAATATCCACGAACGCTGCTCCGTGTTCCTTGGTAGCAAGGACGATGTTGCCGATGTCATCAAGTTTTACAAGGAAGTCCCCTCTGATACTAAATGAAATTCGGATATTCAAGTGATTGGATATGGAGCAGCAAGAAGAATGTATTTTCCAGCTTACTCAAAGCTTACTGGTAGAAGGGATAGGTAATTATTTGATGAACACAGACTGTACTTGATCAACGTGGAGGAATTAGACGCATTGTATCTGATTTTTTGGTGTGATTATGGCTTTACAGTAAGTTGAGAACAGAGATTGGAACGGATGGGTGGTGGCGCGCTTTGGGAGTGCTGCTGACTCGGAGGTAAGTACCAAATTTAGATTACAAAGCAGTCTCGCGGCTCCCGCCTCGGGCCAGTGCTTCGCCCAAGCTTCGCCATGATGATATTCAACACTTCCATTATCCATCCCTTCCTCATTCCCCCGTCCCAATCGATCAAGGCAGCGACCCGAGTGGCATAACATTCACTCAGGCTGGTGATTCGAACATGACTGCGAACAGCTGCGAATTTGAGCGTCCTATTGTGCCGTCTTCTCGGATGCGCCGGTAGAATCGAGTTGTTCTTCAATCTTGTCCCTTCCCTTGAATTTATCCAGCTAAAAGTCCGACACTGGGGACGGGACGCCACTGCCATGGACATCATTCCATCTAGAAAGCCGATGTGATGGTAATTCGTGGACTTGTTGGTTCAAGCCTAATTTTGAACTTATTGCCAGTCACTTCGTGCGTCCGTTACCCCTGTCTCCTCTTCATTTTCTGTCATATGGTCTGGGACGTACTATTCTCCTCGCGCCATGCTTATCACATAATCTGCTTTCCCATAGTTCTTTTTCACCGCCAATTGTATGCCGAAGATATCAGCAAGTCGCTCTTTCGCGTCGAATATACACTCATGGGTACTGGCTCTATTGGAGGTAGCTGGTAATCCTTTGAATTTACACCGCAATGGTATCTCATTTATAACCACCATGTCTCTGTCAGCAGCTCTGTTATCTTCATCAACTCTGTTATCTCTGAAATTGCACCAGACCTCGCTCAAAAAGGCTGAATAGGTGCGTCTTGTTTTGTATGTATCCCAGTACCTAATTGAATTTATCAACTTACCGAGAATAAGGTTCTGATTAAAGAGAAGGCGACTAGACGCAAGTCATCAGGTGCTGCAGAGTCTCGTAAAAGCGCCAATTTGGTCCCTAATGCAATACTTGTGGCTTTCTTAATCGCTCTGGAAGTTCTGTATCACGTCTTCTCCCGTGTTTAACTCAGGTAATTCAACAGGCCCCTCCCCGCCGGCGTATAGCAGTCATGGTTATCAAGTTTAATCTAATGAGCAGATGAAGATATATACGTTCCTCTCCCCGTTGCCTATTGACCTGCCATCCACATTATAAATACGCATAGGAAAAAATTGTCGTAAATGGTGCGCGCCTGCCCTATTTCTGCTCTATTTCTTCGTTCGTGTGAGTTGCTATTGACAGATTACTCTCTTCTAGATATAACCATTCATCTTTTCATATTCTGTGTGAGAGTCTGGAGAAAGGCGCGCGCCGTATATACCGAGGATCAGTTCATTGTGATCTAATTCCAGTGCTGAAAGGAGATGCTTAGTTCCTATACCCTCTACTCAACAGCGACACCCAAAAGTTCTATCCGTAAAGCTCGGGATTCAGTTCAGTGAGTTGATTTTTCTCTGCCAATGGGGTAAAAACCGATGAATTTAATTCGCCATCGGAGAGCATATGAATGTGTACGCTTCTAAAGTTGCAATGGGTCGGGGTGGGGGAGCACTGTGAACAGCACATACAAAGTGTAGCTGTTATTTTAAGGCGTAAAAAGCTCTGAACTTGAAGGCCAGCCCATATGGTCATGACTTCTTTTCCCCACATCCATCAACGGAGCCATCTTTACCATCCCTTTTCGTTCGCTTCGCCATCTTAATGCCACAACTGTCAACTTTTTCAAAAGAAAGGGTCCATATCAGTACTCTCTGGTACTCTAGCTGGATTATTCGCCGCAAAAATGGTTTGTTCCTGGGACTAATCTGTTTACCCCTCAGCTGGTCCTCGAGGCTTTCAATCCCTTTCCCCAGGTTCAAAGCTTCCAAGGACATTGGCGCTCGTTCATGGATTATGGCTGCATTGTCTATTGCTCAGTCGGTTCCGCCAAATCGATCTAATGCATCAGCTGTCCCTCCAATTCAAGCATTTAAACTGCGAGCTCAGAATCGAAAGCGTGAACCTCTTCCTTTCGATGCCTCGCTCGTTCGCCGACGCTCTCAGCCACTGCGTGAAGGCAAACCAAAGGCTTTACGAAAACGCCAAATATCGGCAACACTGGCAACTACGACAGCGGTCACGATCTTCACAACTATATCCAGCAATGAAATATCCACTGGCACGGTGCAACCTGTCCCACCCTCGGTGACAGTAACTGTAGTCTCGCTACCCCCAGAAACTGTTACATTAACTGAGGCCGGCGTCACTCAAACGTTGGTTGTGGTGCCCACCGAAGTGACTTTATCCCTAACAGCTGAACCAGGAGTCACAGAAACAGTGATCGCGCTTCCTCCCCAGACGTTGACCATAACGCCTGAACCTGGAGTGACAGAAACAGTGGTCGAAACCCCTTCGGAAACATTTACAGTCGCATTACCGACGGTCACTGCCATTCAGCAAAGCTCGGCTCCTGGCCCCGGCGCCACAACTGTAACGATGCCACAGTTTCCTGGGAGTGGATCTGGCGGATCACCAACCGCGTCCTCATCTCTGCCCCCGAACTCTGCGAATTCTCAATCTAGGATGGCCGCACGCCATGTCCCCGCTATCGTTGGAGGTGTCATTGGTGGGCTTGCGGCTTTACTCCTCCTCCTTATTCTTTTTGTCTTGTGTCGCAGACAGCGAAATCGAAGGCGGGCAGCAGGACCGGTTCTTCTCGCCGATCCCTTTCAGGATGAAGCCAACATAGTACCTCCCATGGAACAACAGAGAGAATTTACAGACCTAACAATTCCGTCGCCGTATCAAGTCCCATCGCCATTTCAAGCCGCTACTATGGCCATTCCAGGGGTTTCGCTGGATGTGTCACCGCAATCTTCGAGCCCGGCACCTGGAGGAAAGTTCGCCAAGAGCTCCACAAATATAGCCCATGTGCGTGAAGACAGCATTTCAACAACGCATTCTCCGCCATCTGTATCACCACAGGACTCATATGTCACTATGGCTGAGTTGAATGCCTTGCGGGCGAGAATTTTGGAGGTCGAAAATCTCGCTCTGCGACAACGCATCAATGACGTCGAGAACCTCGCACGAGCAGGGCCAAGCGGCACTACAGCAGCTGCGACTACAAACCCTCCTCGGGCATCGGAGTCACCTCCTGAATATGTGTCGCCTATCGATGAAGTACAACCAACTGAGGCGCATTGATATCAAAGCGCATTCTGCTTTGAATACACTCGATGACCTTGAGCGCTAATTTTAATTCCGGGCTATACTTATCTTCGCAGCGACATATTCGAAGCAAGGGACTTTGATACACGCTTTTCACATAAATCTAAATAACATTAAATGAGAGTATACCGTATCTGAATCCCCACGATTTTGACTGTAGTCACCGCACAGAGAAATTGACTCGGGATGCGGACTTGCCGCCATATGCTCTGGCTTGTTAAGTGGCCGATTTATTTCCAATGCGTCTAGAATTAAGTTGAGCTACAAGTTATGGATTTGGTTAGTTATATTCTACTTGTGAATTGTTTTTAGTTCTGCCTTTACCGAAGTTTGGGCTGAGAACTGTACGGGTATAAACAAGCACTGCGGCGCGGTAAGAACATACTTAGGCGCTCGCGTTTGCTTCCGTGTGTGATGCAATCATTTCAACACTCCGTGTGATTATGTAATCCATGTGGCTTCTCTTGACCCATTGATTGACCAACCAGAAATGACCATGACGCTAAAGATAAAGATCCCACCGGGTCGGCAGCCACAGCCACTATCGTCGTTGCCACTATTGCAGTCGCCGACCGCCGAAGACCCTATGGAGGTACTCCCCTTGGCAGTCTTCTCTTCCTCATGCTCACAGTATTGCTAGCAGGACGAGCCTACAAGTTACACCAAGCCGCAGCGCATTCGGAAACCGACAAAACGATACTCGGAAGGCCGGTCTGACATTTTCGACCCACAGGAACCCGAGCGGAAGGCTGCGCGCACGTCTAATACTGAGAAGAGCCGACGTCTGAGCACGTCTGAGCCTCTTTCTGATCCTGAGATGCCCCCTGCCCCTGCCGGTTCTGCAATGGACTTCGCGGATGATCAAAGAGAAGGCTCCGACACAGAACTGCCAACACTAAAAGCAAAGAGTTCTGGTAAAAGTCAGCCTAAGGCGACAAAGGCGAAAGGCAAAGCTGCTGCTACTGCCCCCTCCAGAAAAGCGAAGCGAAAGGTCGTGGTGTCTGATAGTGAAGATGCAGAAGACGATTACATGGATACCACTTTGGATGTCGTAGCAGATGATGACGAGGACGAAGACTATCATTCCCCCGACGAAAAGCCAGTGAAGCCCTCCAAGGGAGAAACGAAATCCTCGGCTGCAAAAGCACCCAGTCGTGGAACTAAGCGAAAGGCTCGGACAGATCCCAGTGACACCGGACATACGAGTACGGAGAAGAAAGGTAGCGCAGTGAGCAAAAAGAAAGCCAAACTACCCCCCAAACCTGAGGAACCTATGGTCGATGTAGTGGGTGACTCTGCGCCCGACAGCCTCATCAACGTCGACCATTCCAGCCCTCTCACTCCTATACAAGATTCACCGCCAGTGAGCATTCCGAAGAAACAGAAATTGCCTACCATCAAGAAAAACAAGCTCGCGGTTTCTTCAGGTGTTAGCACCCCGCAAACCAATCCTTCTGGGCCTAAGCCCCCGATAGAACTTGGTCTCAACAACAATAAGCCAAACCATGGTGAGATCAGGAAGACGATGATAAATCAGACAGACATCGACTTGTCCAATAAATCTATATACCAAGAAATATTTTTGAAGATGGTAAGCTTTACAAATTGTCCTTCTGCTGTCAATCTTCTATAGAAATCCATCTTACTAGACTGGTGATGGTGCTACACCGCGACGTACCAAGGAAGAAGAACGACGAAAGGAGTTGAATCGACTGAGAGACGAAGCCAAGGCAAAAAGGGCGGAACAAGCGGTTCGTGTCCATATCAGCGCGTTCTCTATGAAGGTCGCCTTTTAATAATGACGTTACATAGCAACATTCATTTGATCTACAGGCTCAGTACGAGAAGATATCACGCTTTGAAGACAAGTTGCGTGCAGAAAGAAGCTCTGCATTGTGGCCAAACTTCATGGGTGCAAAATGGCGTGACGAATACGAGAGGGAAAAGAGAAGACAGAAAGACCAACAGAGTCAGGAGTCTGCATACGACAACACTCGAGAAGAAGGAGAAGTGAATTAGAGATTCGAGACCGTCCATTGTATTATTTCTGTCAGCACCATGCTTTCCTATCATTTCAGTCATTCACGCACATATGTATACCTATATCATTCATAATCCACCAGCACAGCAATCACAATCACCTCTTCACTTTGATAGTGCATCCACCTATCAGTAGCGGTTGAAAGTCTCGGAAGGAGGCGGCATTGAGATGACTTTGAGGACTCCAATCGATTTATCGCGCATACAAAAATGAAAAGAAGCCCTTGAGCTTTCCTCTGATTCACCCGAGGTAGCTTGGCGACGAGCACTTTGGACGAAACGGACGAACAGAGCCAGACAGAGAATGATAAAAAGCTAGAGTGCATTTCGGCCACGATGCAAGTACCTGCAATTCAGCAAAATACCGTAACGATCTTCCTTTTCTCAATGCACAATGAAGTATGATTTCAGGAACGTCCATAATGAAAATTATAAACCAGCTGAATATAGCCGCCGCCCACCCAAGTTCTAGGAATCACTCGTGAGTCACTTGTCCTTCGGTAAATTTTGTAGAGCTTCTGAAACGCCAGCAGCAGCCTTGCTAATTTGGTTGAAGCAAGTGTCAAACCAAAGCGTTGTTTTATTGCGACTTTCGACAGACACCGACAAAATCTCCAACCGCTCCTCCAAGATCTTTGATTGTGGGAAGATGATCTCTTGGAAGCGGCTGACAACTTGCTGAAAAAGTTCAAGATGGGTGGCGATATTCGACGCCTGGTGCGGAGCATACATTGACGAGATGAGATCATCAAATGCCATGGTCAACTTGCTGGAGGAGGCAGCAAGTTCGTCAAGAGATGAGTTTTCCGTAACCAGGACATCGGAAGTTAGAACGTCCTTGATTATGCGTTTGTGGAGGAGTAGTCCAAGCTTAACTAACGATTGTACCTTTATATTTGCGATCAGTCAAAGATCAAAAAACAAGCTGAGACGAGACTTACCTTTTCAGCAACCAATAATTCGGAGGGCGATAGTTTATCATTTGACGAAATCCCCAGTTCTTCCCAGCCATCGTCGAAATCATCTTCTCCATCGTCATCGCTGCCATTTTCATCCACGGGTTTGCATATCTCTTGCAGTTCTTCAGCGGCATCCTTGAGGGATTCATGATCGCGAGCGAATACTGCACGGACAGCGTCACGATTGTTGAGCGAGAGACTATTATTCTTTTTTGCTGTGTCGATGAGTTCGTGAACTTCGCCTGTTCTCACTAGGTATTCTTCTGTTGAACCGGAGCTAGTATCCGACGAAGATGCGAGGGTAATCCCGAGTGATCGAATAGCATTTATCACACCGCGAGCCACTTTCTCATATTCCTGGGTGACTGTAAAGCCTTCTTTGACGCGCATTAAACGGACCGAGTGGACGAGGGCGGCGACATTGTTCGTGAGGTCCTTGAGTGGGACGAGGGATGCCTTAGGGTGCGGTGCTGATGGTTTTGACGAAAGGGCTACTTTTGTAGTTGCGGCATATAGTATGGATAATATGGATAGGAAGTCCGTCCGCAGAGTCACGAAATCTGCAGTGGGATAGCTACTGATATCATCGCCGTCTTCTGATAGTCCTGCGGATGCAGCCGTACAACTTTCAACGAGGAGAGTTATAGCCGATTTAGCTAGAGATCTTATAAGAGATATCTCATATTTGGGGAGGGATAGATAGCGATACCTAATTGTGAATCGGTCATGGAAAGGAAGAGGGGGAGGAGAACATGATGGTAAAGTTCACAATTGCAGCCCAAGCGGAAAATTGGATAAGATAGTGATCACCTGATCGGGTGACGTGCAAACAAGTATGTACGTCGGGCGGCGGCATCGTTTCTGGCGAAGCCATTCCGTCTCCTCTCCCCATAGCCAGCCGGGATGTACACGCACTCCCTTGTAAGTTCAAGTTTGTATCTCTGCTATCCAATTGACTCTTTGGGCAGTTGCAGGGGATACTGCGCGTCTCCGCTGCTCGAATTATTACCCCAAGACCTTTCATTCGGCTCCTCTCGGTATCAAGTGCTCGGCCACTTGCTCGATCGCCTTTCACCTTCCCTCAAAAATATACGCTCGCATCTCTTCCCAGCTCTCGCCGTTTTATTAGTCTAGGTTCCATCTTTTCTCGCCCCAAGTCAGACCCGACCCCCACTCCGCACGTTGTTGCTCTCATCACGCGTCTAGAGGCAGAGGCCAACGTCCACCCCCACGATGTATCCAAACAACTGGCTCTATTCCAAGCGCTACTCGACACCAAACTCCCGTCTTCCTATGATTTGATTGTCAACCGTTGGGAACGGATGTGCGAATTTGTGAGCCCATTCTTATATATGTATTTCTGTTCCTCATTTAAATACCTCGAACGCAGGACCCTTCATCACCATTGCTGCAATCTACAGAAGCTTTCAAAATGTATATTTTAAGTCTCTATAATGCCGGCCAAACAGCTGCAATTCCGGCAGCAGCAAAGAAACGGGACGAACTACTGGCAACTCATAGTACAATCGCAGCGGGCGCTCATGTCGCGGAGAAATTGGACGCTCAACAGCCAACTGCAGAAAATACAGAGCCAACCTTAACCACAACCTCAGGTGAAACGCAGGCCACTACCAACTCAGAAAGTCAGCCCAGTGCAAGCGAGTTAATTGCCCAACAAGTCATGGCGAGCGCTCATAGTACTGCGAAACCCGCAATGGAATCATTGAAATCTCCCCTAACAACAAATTCATCCCCAGCGCAGACGCAACCTATTCAGGTCTCAATTGTTGAGCGTGAGTCGAAGCGCGTATCCACCAGCAGATAAAACTGACATGTCGAATAGAAAAGGGCTCTTGGGTTCCTCGTCTTATCCGTTTTCTGGTCTTGGTCGCCGTCTCCTCTTTCTGTAAGCCTCAGTTTTAGTAAAATCAAAGTTGTTTGAATCTGACGCGTTGGTTAGTTTTCTTGGTTATACTATCAGTGTTTTTCGAAAATTCCGGTTTAATGAAAGCCGGTCCGCGGCAATCCCAGTTCCAGCCCAGCGAAGGAAAGGCCGTCACGTTTGCAGATGTTCACGGAGTTGATGAAGCGAAAGAAGTAGGTGGCAATTTTTCATGTTTCTATGTCTTAATTAATAATGATGCGTAGGAACTGCAAGATGTCGTTTTATTTTTGAAGGATCCGACCGCGTTTGCTACTCTCGGAGGGAAACTTCCTAAAGGCGTTTTATTAACAGGGTCAGTGATCAATTGATTTCTCGTAATCGTGAGCAGGCTCACTCATCTTACGCTACTCATTGATGGGACAACAGCCCTCCCGGAACTGGAAAGACCTTGTTGGCCCGTGCCGTGGCCGGAGAGGCAGGAGTGCCTTTCTTCTTTGCATCAGGGTCAGTTTGCATGCGACGCGGCATTGGTGGAAGCTGACTGTGCGCAGGTCTGATTTTGAAGAAATGTTTGTCGGAGTTGGCGCCAAACGTGTCCGCGAAATCTTTGCAGCTGCTCGTAAGAAGGAGCCCGCCATCATCTTCATCGATGAGCTCGATGCTGTCGGTGGCAAACGTAGTAGCCGCGATCAACAATATATGAAGCAAACCCTGAACCAACTGTTGGTTGAGATGGACGGTTTCCAGCAAAGCGAAGGTGTCATCGTTATTGCCGCTACGAACTTCCCTGAGAGTTTGGACCAGTACGCAACTCCACAATTGATTTAAAACTAAACTTACCCTCTTGAAGGGCTCTTGTTCGTCCAGGCCGCTTTGACAGAATCATTGCGGTACCGTTGCCGGATGTCCGAGGCCGTGTGCAGATTCTGCGGCACCATATGCAAGGAGTTACCGTTTCAAAAGGTCTGCTCTTGCATCACTTCGTGTTTTCTTAATATGTTGCTGAGACGGATCTATAGATGCCGACCCAAAGATACTGGCTCGTGCCACACCCGGTTTTTCCGGAGCTGATTTACAGAATATGATTAAGTGAGTGTCTCCGTGGACTTTCCAAAAGATTATCTCTCAGACAAGCTGCTACAGTCAAGCAGCGATACAAGCTTCTAAGCTTCGTGCGAAGGAAGTAAATCTGGACCACTTTGAATGGGCGAGGGTGTGTTGTCCCGTGTCATCAGCCTTCGCACAGCTTGTTGATTGCCAAACATTGAACCTCTAGGATCGCATCCTTATGGGAGCGGAAAGGAAGAGTCAGTATATAGATGAGAAATCAAAACTTGCCACCGCTTACCACGAGGTCTGTGAAGGTATTTTTTGGCTCACCACGGACATTAATTTGTGAACCAAGGGTGGGCATGCGCTCGTTGCCCTCTACACCGATGGGGCAATGCCATTGCATAAAGTCACATGCATTCCCCGAGGCCACGCTCTAGGATATGTAAGGCTATCTTTTCGCTAGATTGTTTGGAGTCTCATGGCTGACAGAATAATATCCTAGACGTCGCAGCTTCCTGAGAACGACAGGAACTCGGTTAGTCTCAAAGAATATCTGGCAGAAATCGACGTGTCGATGGGCGGGCGTGTCGCCGAAGAACTGAGTGAGCAAACTGTCCCAACCGTAAATGGGTATTACCGATTTAAACATTTCTGATATTAATCTAGTCTATGGATATGAAAATGTCACAAGCGGCGCCAGCTCTGATATTCGAGCTGCGACAAGGACAGCTGAGGCCATGGTAAAGGTAAACCCAGTGATAATCAATTTTCACATTCCGCAATCTCTGATCCTATTCTCCCCACATAGAAATGGGGTTTCTCCCAAATAGGTCCTGTATTCCACGACGACCGAGATACATCTATCAGCCCAAAACGAAGGGAACAAATAGAGGAAGAAGTTTCAAAGTACGTCGTAAGCCACACAGGCTTCTATCTTCTATCTTTGTGGCTTCAGTATACTGACTGATCCCACCCCACTTCAACCAATGTAGACTTATTCGAGGCGGGGAAGCACGGGCGATGTCCCTGCTTAGCGAGAAACTGGGGGAATTGCATTTGGTTGGTGATGTTTAGTAAAGATTTTCATATGTGCCATCTTTGCTCACCTGACTTCCCCAGCTTGCACATGCCCTTGTCGACCATGAAACCCTCAATCTAGAGGAGGTGAAAAAGGTTATTAAAGGCGAACCTATTCGGACTATTACCGAAATATTGGAGGAAGATGTACCTAATCTAAAGTCTGAGTCACCGTAATTGAAAGTGTCCTTTCGTCAATAATATAATTATCATGTCTCAAGCTCAGTCATTTGGTTTAGTTCCCTGTCGCCTGATGCGTCCGCAGTCTTCTTGCTCTATTCGCCATTTACGAGTCCTCCATCTTCTTTGCAAATTGATTGCTCGTAATCCCCCCAGGCATGATCTTGCATTTGTGGCCGTTAGTACGTGAAACCTGGTGACAAAGGATATTCTGAATCTGCACACCTAGTACATATCCCACAGTGGTGAACGGTCTTCTTTTCGATGGAACAATTTGATGGATTTTCCAACCCCAGCGACCACTTGGATTTGCCAAGTTGACCTCTATAAGGCAAATAAGAATGAATCTCCGATTCTGACAGCTGCACATACAAGGTACTGTGGATTAAATTCGACGCGCAACTGATTCCCCTATCTCACAGGTTCTGACGTTCACGCGATGTTGGGACTATATTGTTCCGCATTGTGTTACATTGTGCGTTATGTCCTATTATATCCCAACGTTCCGTACCTGATGTTCGCCTCGAAGAGCAGGCAGATGACATCTTCCGCGTGTTGGCCATAAGGAATCTAAAAGGAAGCATAACATACTTGCGGAGGGTCAGTGACGATTATTGACCTATAAAATTTCTGGAAATTTCTAAGAGCAAGACAGACGAATTCTGGATACAACCCACCCGGCGAGGGTGTTGAACTGTATTCACCAAGCTTACACGACCGAATTCTTGGTTGGATATACCTTTATTGGGCAGATAACAACGTTACGGACCCACTTGGATTTTGGCAGGACTCTCAGAATGGATTGATTTACATAAGTCACTATGTTACTGTCATCCGTTGACGGAAGCGTGCAAATCGCCCTGGAGTGGCCTATTATCACCCTCCAGCTCGATGGGTATAGATTTCCAGATGTATTGGCCAATCAGTCGTTGCGGAGTGTGGTGCCGTTCGCTTTTCTCTGTTTGTTCTATCATGTCATATGTCTGGACTCCAGATGGAATATTATCGTGCGCCAATTGCTTGCCGGGTGCGCACCTCTGAATCGAACACAAACCAGTCCGGGTTGGCTCAAAATTATGGTTTTGCAAGGTGGAAGCAGGCTTTATAAAGACCTCGATTACTGAGTTTAATCGTAGCGCTACGCCTTCGAGGACGCCTCTTTTCCCCTGCAACTCTGCACCACTCTAGAAACAGGTAACAGCGTCCACAAGTACAATATAGGACGCCGATCTCTGATAGACTTCGCAGAGCGCCCCGATTGAACTCAAAATAAGTACGATTTACGATCGCCACCGGTGCTCCTCCTACCTCCGCCGACGAGAGCAGTGAGTCTGGACAACGTTCCATCCTCGCAAACACAACATCCTAATAACTTAATTGCGTCAGACATGTGTCATAGACAACTCCGCTTCGTAAAATCGACTGGTTGCGGTCATCTAACGCTCATTGGGGAGGCCGTCATCGACTGTGGCGCGCAGAATTGCCAAATTAGTGCCTCCCATCCTTCGAGTTGCACTAGCCCGGATTGCCATCGGTACTATGAGAGACCTGAGAGAGTGACCACCAACCAGGCGAGTACATGGTCAGGTGTGATAAGCTCCATGAATATTATTGACGGCGCCATAGGTTCCTGGAAAGTGTAACCAATGTTTACAATGAAATCTGAAAGCAGTTTTTTCTGTGTTTATTACCTCCGTCAAACATCCAAATCAAAATCCATTAACGCATTGTCACTGAGCCCGCCGTCGCCGTAGTCGCCATCGTCGTCGTCGTTTTGTTGTCTTTCCATGTCCAAAGCAAGCTCCTTCTGTTTAGCCTGTGCCTTCTCGATGTCTTCCAAGGTCCACAATGATATTCCAGTTTGGTTTTCGTTGGGATTTTGAGATATGGTGCGCATAAACAATTTGGAAAGAGTGATTGCCATGTCGGTGGATAAATTTGAGGCAGTTTCTGTGATATATTGATTGATCCAGCGAGGAAGCTTGGCTCGTTTGTCGGCTCTTGCAAAACGCTGGGCAGATGTTGAATATTTGCACCATGAAAAATGAAGGAGACGCACCTTATCTGCAAAGATCATCAAGCCCCAGTCGGTTTTACCGCGCAAGACTCGACCAACACATTGAGCAGCATTGCGCATGGCATCGAATCCCAAGAACTCGGATTCTCTGATACGATAGGCATCACGTAGATATTCAAGACGAGCTTTCAAGATGCGACTTTCAGTGTATTGATAGGGAACGCTGTAGGACAGGAATCAGAAGCGTATCGGTGAATGACGGTAGAGAATTTACCCAAACATAATGACCGCACGGCCATAGTTATGGTCAAAATCGATTCCTTCCGAAACTTTCCCTCGCGCGACAGAAAGGAGGACTGCGCCACGGCCATTATCACACGCCTACCCAGACTCTATGTTGAGCCAGAAAGATAGCAGGGAGTAAATGCATACCCTTCGATAATTTTCAAGTGCTATACTTGTTTCGTTGGCGTCGGGTGTTTCGACGAAAATAAGTTTATGTTTCCACACTTCATTGAGTATGCCCTGTGTGCATGTGAATTATTAGAAAAGATTAGACACAAAATGACAAACAAGTGCTTTTACCATATCATTCCATGCAGCTACAATGGATTCCATGTATAGATAGCTGGGGAAGAATGCCACAATCCCGTCGGGCACTATTTTGGTGTATTCGATAAGGATACTTCCAAAATTTCGAACAACAGCTGGATCATTCCTGACTTCGAATCGCGAACTGATGGCTACTTGGTCACTTCCGCGGGTTATTACCTCAATAATGAAAATGAGATGATTTTTAAATAGTCAAGTCAACTCCGGACTGACAAGGGGTAAGAATGCGTTTCTTGTCAGGGTCATTGGATATGTTTCTTGTACGACAGGGGTGAATTGGAGCATCTTGGGGTACATGTCCAGTGGTGAGATAGTCCCAGAGGTGATGACTACGCTGCTGAAGCGTTCAAACACTGGTTTTATAGCGAGAGATGGATCTAGACAACTGATTTCGGGAGTCAGTAAGAGGATTACATAAGGAAAGAGAATCTTAACGTGAAATGAAATACAGGGTTAGGGACCGTGGCGTTGTCCGTCTCGAAAGGTTCTAGGATTAAGAGAAATCCTGTTGATACGATAAATGAGAACAAATCATAAATAATAGCCTGAAAGATCCATGCAGTGACCTTTTTCGTATGTCGCAACCAATGTTGCGAAGCTTGCCACTTTCTGAAGACTTGCATAATCATCTAACCGAGTAAGTTCAAGAGTCCGAATAAGTGATTGGAGTCTTTCAGCACAGAAGCTAATCAAATATCTTCAGAAAGTCTCCACAGCCGCTGTAGAGGACTAACCGCAGTGGCCGACGCTCAATATAGGTGATGTCCTTCAGATGCTGTAGAAAAGACAGTGGCGTCTCTGCTACAACATGGAGCACACGCATCCGTGTCTATGTATCACCATGGTTAGGCAAATCAAAGTGTTTTTCTAGAAGACGGACCTTTATGTATTCTACAAATCTTTTTAAAAACGCGACAAAATGTTCCGCCTTTCGGATATTCCCAGGAATTGCCTCATGTAAGAGGTCATCAGGTAGCACTATAGGAGTCATTTTCGCTGATGATACGAATGTTTGCGAATACAATACTTACATGGATTTCCCATGAAACCGTCAGTGTCAGGGTCATCTGAGATAGATGATTGCAAGCCTTCAACTAGTTTGGCGTATTCGTCCTGAAGCTTGGCAACATCGGTAGTTTTGATCCTGTCATTCTGTCAGACTCATGGGTTTAAAGAAGAGTCTAGGACAGTACTCTTCAATCTTATCTGCAAGTTTGGCCACACTGCGGCCAGCTGCGTCCATCATCGGTCGCGTAAGGTCAATGCTGAGCGATTCAATGCAAACGTTGTCTAGAAAAAATATGCCTCAGCAAATCAATTGCCTAGAGATCCGAGAGCTTTACCAATATTGTGAGCCTCGTCAAATACAACAATGGCATCCTTGGACATCTCTTTGGAGACTTGTTGCGCCACCTTAGGGTCGAGCAGATAATGGAAAGAATAAATGATAATATCTACAAAAGGCATCTACATTTGGTCGGTCAGTTCGATGCAGGGCATACCTTATTCAAAGATAAGAGCTACCATTCGTCGAACAGCGAAATAAGGGCAGACTCCTTTATCACGCCCGAACTGCAGGACATCTGCTAGGGTCCATATTCCAGGTGGTATCAATTGCCCGGGTTCTCCCTTTCCCAATGTCTACAATATGTGTTAGATAGCAGCAAGGAAACAAGAAAGATGAATACCTCATGCCAGTCACAGAGTTCAACAGATCCTGGATTTGCTCGACCCTTTTCACAGGCCGAAGAATTGGTTAAATCTCGACAACGAGCGTCCACCACCTTGCCCTTCTTCTCTTTTGCCACCTATGTGAAGTTCATTTAGTTAACGAAGGCACATAACAAGGTATATTTCTGACATCAGGGTTTATACATAGATTCTTGCGACTTGTTAAACCGAGGCCCATGAAATTTCGTTCCTTGGCCTTCTCCTCCTCCGTGTCTGAACAGTCTATTCGGTATTCCATGAGACGTTTAAGTTCTGTGAGAGCCTTCTCGATTTCAGGAACGGTACGTGAGCAATATATTAACTTCCTCTTGGTCGGGAAGAACTAAAGGGAATCAATATTATTTGAGCACAGTGCTCTGGCATTGCCTACCTGTTGATACGATACAATGAGAGACAATAAAGACACCGTTTTGCCTGTCCCAGAAGGCATTTCAAGGACGCAATGTCCCTACATAGGCTCTTAAAATGGTAAAACTTTTAGGGACAAGGCAGTTTACCGTCGCGTCTAGCGTTCTTTTCAGATCACACATGTATGCATATTGCTCTAGAGCGCAAATTAACAACAGACAACCTATGTGACAATACTTGTCGTAGCTCACCAGGGTATATTCGGTCGTAAGGAAAGATGATCTAAGTTCGGTAAAGAAGGCATTCAGGTGAGGCAAAGCAGAGGGCACCCACAGGTAAGTTGTCAATGAAGAACTTCATGGTGGGGCCTGCAGATTACGCGTGTTCTATGATCTGAGTGCCCGCGGTTTCAACTTGAAGGCTTCTGACTCTTCATAAGCTTTTGTGTGTCGACCTGACAAACGGAAGATGTTGGGCGGACAGTTTTATTTTGATATAACGGTTCCGCTAGGATTAGAAGACACTTCTTCTGAATGGATCTGATTGTACTTTCTTTTCTTCCAAGTTAAGTACAGAGGAGTCAGTGTCAGGAATGGAGCTTACAAAAGTAGTAAAGTAATGCGCGGTTACCGGTAAGTACTAAGTAACTCCAACGGAACAACTCATGTGACTTTGGCAAGTATTTATTCCGGGCGCGTCACTTTTTTTCTTTGTGGAGCTATCGGCATAGGACAACTAACAGTAGTTAGCCTCTGTCTGCCAGGCCGGGCGCGTCACTTGTGCCTCCATCCTTGCCTTATCCAAAACGTATTTCCTGAAGTATTTTCTGCTTGTGCCAGCACACCTACTCAAACTCATAGTCCCTCAACTCACCGGGGAGTAATGGCTGCCAATAAGCAAGTAGTACAACACAGTATTCCGCTGGTAGTAAAAATGTTCGTTATTTCGAAATTATTAGGATACGTAGAAGTGTCATGTCCCTCGTTGGTCCTTCGTGTCTACTCGTACGTACAGATGAAAGTTTGGTAAATAAGTAGAAGTACTTGAAGCTGAAGTGATACATCTTGAAATAGCGCTGGTTATTCATCAGTGTTTATTCTATGATTTCCGAAAAATATGACAGCAAAGAACAAAAGTCAGATCGTCCGAAGAAAATACATATAAGTACACTCTGCATTAGACGAGTTAGGTCTCTGCACATAGTCGAAAGGGCTTGGGCTTAATCAGGCCCGAACGCTTGTGCTGCCATCTGAAGAACACCAACGGCTTGAGTTTGAGCATTACTGAGCATCACAAAGGACGGTTAGAAAATTGACATTGAATGTGCAGGTTCATATCACATACCCAACACCTTGCAAACCATAACCATCGTTGGGCGAGAACCCAGTGCCAGTGACGTCGGGGCTGATCCCCGTACCGGTAACGGTGGGGCTAATGACGGTGCCAGGAGATGTTGACAAGTTCCCTTGTGTCCACTAATAAAATATTAACAAGGTACGAGAAACAAGATATAAATTCACGAACTTGATATTGAAGCATGCCTTGAAGACCAGCTTGTATCCCAGTCTGAAGCCATTGCGTATAAGCGTCGTCGCGTTGTTGATCTGTCACTCCAAAGGGTTGAGTCGTCGTTGTGTTAGTTCCTATGTGATAAAAGCGTCAGAATATTTCAACGGAAGTATGTGTTCAAATGGTTCACCTGAGTCAGGGCCGAAAGGTGCCACTGAAGTGTTGAATGGGACGAAGACAGGGGCATTTGCTTGCGTAACGAGACCAAAAGCAATTAGGGCCACAGGTTTATTTAGGCTAGACAAATGTGATTTTTTGTCAGAGACTGGATTTCCCCTTCAAAAGCTTTGATCAACGAACATTGTCCCCACTTCCGCATGCCTATTAATCCAGCTGATCCCCGCGTTTACCGTATTATTGAAAGCAGGTAAAGATGGGTCATTGACGAAACCGAGGTCGTCTTGGTCCGGGAACATCTGGAATGTGCTAAAAGCGATATCTGGGACGGCTGAGATGTCTTCGCTGTCAACGCCTGAGGAGCCATCGAACGCCGATCCCACGCCTTGGTCTGCCGAATCCTGCCGTTTTGTTGCTAATTATAATGGGTGAGAACACTTTTCTTTTTGAGAGATAGCGTGAATGCAAATACCAGTTGATACCCATCGCCCTCTAATTTTGATACCATCCCGTGCGGCGGGCGTCGTACGCCGTTCGAATTGCCTAGCTTTCTTTTGGGCAGCTTTACGCTCCGCCAACACTCTCTTCTTTGTGAGGGGCTTCGCTGCACGGCGTTTTGGAACAGGCGAAGTAGTAGGCAGAGGGGGGGGCTTAAAGAACAGCTTCTGGCAGTCCGCGCAAAAGAAGCCCTGATTTCTGGGAATGGCTTAATGAAATGAACTATGTTTGCCCGATGATATTCACATACCCGGATGATACGAGATGATTGGGATCAATGGTGCGAATGTGCGCGGACACATTCGCATGGAACTGAGTAATCGTTAAGGTCGTGCAGGAAGCCGAGGAGGCTATGGATGAATTGCATCTAAAAATTTGAAGCATATATATCAGACAGTGCAAGGGATATAGAATCACTGAAAAGACCTTGGATCGTTTGCAACTTCCCTATGGAAATAAAGCAGTATCAGCCAGTCTGAATGGGAGAGAACGCAAGAACATGTGTCACCATGAAAACACCGATGTGTTGTTGACATAGCGGTTCACCACGTTGGTGACGTAGTTCATGAACTGTGTTTGCACAGTCGGTTCGGTGTAGAATTGATCGTGACTTTTGTTGCCAGTGCCAAATTCGCGCACATAGGCATCCATCCCACCTAAGTGATCACATATTCATTGACAGACTCCTTGGAAAGAATAAACAATGTCATTATTACCATAGTCGCTGCTGAGGGTGTTCCGGGGAAGTGAGTTGTTTGTCCCCTGTGTGACATCGCGGATAGTCAGATTCGAGGTGAGGCTGTCCGTGATGTTATCAAGAAGTGGTAGAGGATTCCAGTTATTCGTTAACGAAAGAAGCACAAATATGTTGTGTTTCTCAGCCAACTGAATAACGGTATCGAGCCTTTGAAGGCCGTTGGCGCCAGTATTCAGCGTCGTGGTTCCATTAGCGATTAATTGGAACCAAGTGCCGTTCTCTGGGATTGTGGTAACATCTGATAGAGATCAGTATAAGCAAGCTCCAGACTCCGCAGTTCGACTGCTCACCATTGAATGCCCAAACCCTGACAACCTTAATTCCCGCAGCCGACATATTCCCCAGTGTATTGTCGATGTCCTCATCCGAGTTGAGCGTCGGCAGCCAGTATGCGTTGGTTCCTATGAAGGTGAATTGGCTGTAGAAGCTGCGTAAGCAAACAACAGGGAATTGTAGTACAAAAAACACGACTGACCTCCCATTAACCATGAAGTTGCCATTTGCGTCCGTTGATACAAAGGCAGAGGGAGGAGGGACGCTTTGCCTCGCAGTGACCGTTCGTGTCGGTGTCGCGGCAGACGCAAGCAAAGCACTCAGAAGCACCAGCGTTAGCTGCTGGATGAAGAGCATAGCAGAGCGCTGCGATTCTTGACACCGGGAATGGCAGGGCGCGAACACGCCCCAAAATCCCCTAGCTAATATTATATGATCCCTGTGTTTCGCATAGTTTGGCCGTTTCGCATATATAGCGTAACAGGGCCCGGCAAAATCGAAGCAGATGGCGGCATGAGAGAGGGCATGTGGAATGGCCTTTGTGGGGATGTAATCTGCTTGTTTAGTACAGTATGGTGGTGCGCGCGACCAATTGGTTTGAAAGCGCCGGTTTCTACGGGGTGAAATCTACATCAGTTTTATTCAAATTACAATATTTCGCAAATTTTAAATTCACCACCGGCTGGAGGCTGAATGCGATGCGCGCTGTGCGGCATCATTCGGGGCTGTATAAGTGGGCGCTGCATTCCATGTACATGCATAACTTGACTTCTGGCGGTGACTTTTCACCGATGATGGACTGAACCTAAAGTGAGATGGGAACACGGCCTTGCAGGGCCTTGCCGAGAGATAGGCGCTCGTGATGGGTCACATGCTTGATATGCACGTTGGAGCAGCCCCGAACAGTCCGAGTCGGCGCTCTGGATCCACTTGGTGTGCTAAACGCTTTTTGGACCTGCTATAACATCACGATTGTTCCTCCAGCATCCATCGACAGGATTCTCGCACCCACGACATTGCTTTCAATCTCGCTAACACTCCACGGGCGATAACAGGCTCCCATCCAACCCCTCCAGCGCCCGGTTCAGTGCACCCTCCCGTCAGCCTATACCTTTTTCCATCTTCCGTTCTAGATTTAGAACATTCTCTTTCGTTAATTTGATGCACTAAAATATACTAAAGTTGACCATCTATGAGCCATCTGAACTCTGCAGCTTTTTCTCGCTTTCGCAAGCACAAATTCAATTAGCAATGTCCTGCTCACACCTTATTCATCGCACTCACATGCGCCAGATGCAAGCACTTTTGGGTTCTATATTCCCTGCCATTCGTCACCATCAGATTCTGATTCTGAAAGGCCCACTGAGTCAGGTCAACTGAAGGATTATAAATAATCTGTATACTCATGTCAAAATGCAAAGTGAGTGGCCTTATGTATATATATTCCCGCTCTCCCTTGTCTGTCCTCCGTCTTTGAACCCGTACTCTATAGGTGTGAGCATCTTCAACTCATCGAGCGTTTTGTTATCATACTGGTAAAACCTGGCTACTGTAAACTCTCTTTCTTTATCTCGTTCTAATTATTTGCATCGTGCGATGTACGACTCTACACAGATTCAATTGATTCGAGGCCTTTTAAAATAAACACCACTGATCCAGGTCCCAAGATCTCAAGCTTGTTGATTATCAATTCATCACCAGTCATTGGGTCAAGAGCAGAGCAAAGACCAGGGACTGTCATTGCATCATTGGCGAAGCTATGGACGCTATGAACTATATGCATAGCTGGCCAGTAAACCCAATCAATAGGTCACCGAGGGAATTTGCAGAGCGGAGAGAAGTGCCTTTTTGCCTTCGAAGTTCGGGTCCCCTCTTCAATTTAAGTAAAAAGGGCGAGCACATGATTGCAGCGTGAACGCGTGAGTTATATTGAGCGTGGCACACTGCATTTCCTATTCTGTGTCAATCGGATGCTACGAGCCGGTCATAGGCTTCGAGTGCAGAATCTCTTCAAGTCTGCTCGCCATCGCAATCAGCCTTATCGCTTGCCATCTACTGGATTGACCGGATTCTCATACCTGGGCCAAAATACACGCGATATGGCCAGTAGTGCTACAATTCAAGCCGAGCGATTCCTTGCGGATCGTTCAGCACCGTTATGTGGTCTAGATATTGCTAAATCATTTGAGTTGCTTAGGTCAGTACTGCGAAACCTAATGCATTCTTGAGGACTCTGACGACATTTTCAACCCAGCGGAAAAGAGAAGAAATATGCGCATTATCTAGGAGAGGCTTCTTGGGCGGGTGCAAGGATAATTCAAGGTCGGTCGTAGCACATTCATCTTGGAGCCCATGCAATCTAAACTGTACGGGTAACAGGACAATGGACTCCACAAGCACAAGAGCTCTTCGAGTTACTCATCTTGACTTTCAGTGACGCCAAAGGAGGCTTCGCAGATTTGAACCAGTTAAAACAGTCTGCTGGTCTTGATTCGTCTGAGTGGGAAGATTTGATGCAATATACCACACAGGTACGTCAGTCAACCCCTTCATTTGTGTGTAACCAGTGAGAGATTTGCATGGATGTTTCTAGGTTCTAAGCAATCTTGTCAACTTCAAATCCTTTGGGTTTACTAAGATTGTACCGAGAGTGTCGCCCGACAAGTTCGAAGCCGTTATTACAACTTCTATCAATAGTAACAAAGTGGTGCCTCTCTGGAACTCTGTAAGCCAGCCTACTCCACATTTACTCTCGCCTGTTCCTCAATGAGTCGGAAATACCATCTTTTATAGCTCAAAGATCACATATATGCCACTAGTCCCGAATCAAGCCTTTTCATTGGGAAGCGCGATTTGGGTCATGTCTCCAATTATTATCTTGGGGAACCCATCAGCGACGACGAAGTCGCTGCTGTCCAGGCTGCATCTGAGAAAATTGGGATTGATGTCCTGAATACTAGGTCAGCATACTGTTCTCTGACATATGTCGCCTTTCTGACAGTCGATATCCATTGCAGAGTCGTGAAGAATGGGGCTTCCGACTTCACACTTTTGGTTGCGTCTGCAGATACGTCGCAGTCTGCGGCAGTTCATGAGATCGAAGTAAAGGGCGGAAACAAGGCTAAACTGACCGTTCAATACGGAGATTTCTCTGGCGCTCTTAATAAGGTTATAGCGGCTTTAAAAGAGGTACTGTCATGCATACATAAATATCTTGGTGCCTTGGTCTAATGACGAACACAGGCAAGAAAATACGCTGCCAATGAGAACCAAGCCAATATGATCGATGCGTATATTCTGTCGTATGTGCTTCGCTTGAGCCAGTTACATGGTCAGTCATGGATGATTGTTACACCCACAGCTTCAAGACAGGTTCCATCCAAGACCACAAGGAAGGGTCAAAGTGGTGGGTCAAGGATGTGGGCCCAGTTGTAGAATCTTACATCGGCGTAAGTGTTCCGAGCATGATTTGGCTCTGCCATCCTCGGACCGTGTGCTGAATTAACAAATCATTCGCAATATTTAGTTCATCGAAACCTACGTTGACCCATATGGAGGTCGCGCAGAATGGGAAGGTAACGAGGTTTGCTTATCATGTCCACTGTTTTCATATTTAGAACTGTCTAAGGGTTCACTGCCATTGTCAACAAAAAACTAAGCGCAAAATACGAAACGTTGGTTAACGGCGCTCCCGATTTTATCAAGGTCCTTCCGTGGGGCAAAGATTTTGAAGTTGACGTCTTCCGAAAGCCAGATTTCACAGCGTTGGAAGTTGTCACGTTCGCTACTGGAGGTAAATTTAACCAAAGTCTGCCGCCGGTCCTATTGATCTGTGCTCACATACCGTTTCGGGGGTCCTGTGTTATTTGACTAGGCATTCCGGCGGGTATCAATGTAAGATCGTCATCTACCCTGAAAAATGCCGGCTGACATTACTTGAAGATTCCCGTAAGAACATATACAGAAAAACTGTTTCCCAGAGACCAATAATGTTCAATTTCGCAGAACTATTACGACATCCGAGAGTCCTCAGGTTTCAAGAACGTCTCGTTGGCGGTACGTTTCATGCGAGGGACCAGCTCCATGTATCTGTTTTTGATTGATTTTTTTTAGAATATCCTTGCAGCCAAAGCACCTAGTATGTGATTGATCTCTATTGACGAACGTGTAATCTCATCCCATGTAGACGAAGAATTGACTTTCATCCATCCCGATGATGTCGACCTGTATAACGCCTGGGATAGCAGAGCTTTTGAGGTGCAAGTCGCAAATCATGAACTTTTGGGACATGGTTCTGGAAAACTATTTGAGGAGTACGCAGATGGCACAAAAAATTTTGATCCAGAAAAAGTTTGTTTTTTGGTGCTATTGTATGAAGCCCACTTACATTGGCCCTGCTTACAGATCGTGAATCCCCTCACTGGAGGAAAGATGTAAATGCAACTTGTTGAAACGTTACAGCTCTCATCGCTAATAATCCGCAGCACTTCATGGTACAAGCCAGGCCAAACGCCCGGTTCTGTTCTGGGGGAGGTGTCATCGTCCATGGAGGAATGTCGCGCAGAGACTGTTGGCTTGTATCGTGAGTGTGATAAGTCCCCTGCGCGGATGTCGGTGCGCTCAGACCGAACATTGGGACATTAGTTGTCAGCAATGCCGAGATCCTCAAGATCTTTAATGTCGGTAATGTCCACATTTCATGTTGGGGACAGACTGAAGTATTCTCGCGCTGTGCAGTATGTGGACGAAAAAGAGAAAGAAGACATCCAATACATCAATTTCCTACTTATGGCCCGAGCTGGTTTGCGAGCTTTGGAGTTCTACGACCCTGCCACCCAAAAACACGGTCAGGCCCACATGCAGGCTCGGTGCGACTTCAGTTTTAGTTATCTGTCTTGGCTGTTGGTTGTTGATTCACCGTGATTATCTAGGCTGGGTATCACCCAGCACTTGATCCATTCGGGAATAGCTCGTTTGGAAGAAGTGCGCGATAGCAACGGCAAGCTTGAGAATCTATATGTCAGAGTATGCAGCCCTTGTCGCGGTTTGTGCCGAGGCATTGATCCACTTTAATTCCTTTCAAGGTCGATCGCTCTCTCGTGCTGTCTAAAGGCAGGGAAGCCGCAGGGAAGCTGTTAATAGAACTCCAGGTCCGCAAGAGTACCGCAGATGCCGCAGGTTCCCGCGAGTATTATACCAATCTTACCAAACCCCTGGCCGGCTGGGAAGGGGAGATTCGCGATCTTGTGCTTCGCAAGAAACTGGTGCGTTCTCCATGCTTCCGGGGTTGCGAGGTCGGACAGTTTGACTTATTCCTGCTGACTAGCCTCGCAAAATATTTGTACAACCGAACACAGTCCTGGTGGACGATAAGGTCGTCCTTAAGGAGTATCCATTGACATCTGCGGGTGTCATCCAGAGTTTCATTGAACGCAAACTGCTTTGACTTTGACTTTTGAACCTGAAAATATCGCCTTTGGGATCAAGCAATGAATGCCCATAGCTAGGCTAAACGTATATACATATTAACACGTCTATATGTAAATCAATATGAACTACTCAGCGGAGGAAATAGATCCAACAGGATGGTGATGTGCTACATAAATGATAGAGAATAATAATGAGGGTAATTTAGGGATCCCATACTTTTGGTCAGGTAATCTATGACGTCTCTCGAATGAGCGCAACAATGACCGTAACACTGCAAACAGAGGTGTATAAGTTATCAGGTATAATTGAGAAATCACCGCGGAGCAAACGCACTCATCCGATTTCTGTGAAATCAATGAACAGTTGATGGTCAGATGGACACGGTGAGAGACAAAATGGACCACTTACTCCTCCTCGGAAATACATGCCTTCTCTTGAAGCCTCACCTATATAAGTACCATGAGATAGTAATAATAAATTGAGAAAAGCGGCGCAAAAGACAACATCAGTAGGTAACCACTCACGTTCAAAAGGGCTTACTCTCGTCTTGCTCTTCATACACAAGCGAGCGTACTCCACCATGCGATCAGCCATGATTTGTACCTGTTGCTGTTCCGATGCTCCGGCTCGGGCAACGAGCGAACAAATTGTCAGCATCTCAGAAGTAAATACATTATCTGAGAAGCCGTCTGTCTATGAAATTGTCAATCAAATTGAGGGTGCTTCAAATGAGCGCCCAAAGCACACGCACATATGCTACGACGATATCTCCATCGCGTAATTTGGTTTTAAATGTGTCCGCTTCGCTGGGCGAGTCGACACACGCGCGGGCAAATTTGCGTCCGGTGTTTGGCGGAAGCTTGGTCAGTTGCCTGCGGCAAGTATAAAATGATAGTCAATAGTCAAGCAGCTGTGAGGCGACAAAGATTTTCAGAGCTGGACTGACTTTGGACAATTGAAAAAGTGGGTCTGCGATGGTTGTCGATGTATTAGCGCATTACCGCGCAAGATTGAAAACCCGCTATCTCCAAGACTGAATGGCGGTTGTCAGAAGACCAAGTCGGTGAGATGTGCGATGTGGACCAACTTTGCCGATCGTAAAATTCCAGACGACGCATTGAGGCTGATGATACACGCAGTACTTGACCCTTGATGGCAAGTAAACCAGGGCAGTCAGCTTCGCCGATTTTCATTTCCCGAGCCAGTGCGCTGGAGGTGAGATGAGCTGGGCGCGACACACACCTGCTTGGACATATTTTTCCCTCAAAACCCCGCCGTAAGCGAGGTCCAGACACTCGTATGGCGTCATCTCCCAGCCCTCTATTTGCTCCCGCTCCTCGTAGTCCATGGTCGGGTCTATTTCAGGTTCGCCTGCCCATGCATTGCGTGAATATCGGTGAGCATGGTACATGAGCGCCTGGGAGAAGAGCGCCGGGTCGACGCCGCTATCCACCCAGCCTCCCACTCCATCGGCAACACCAAACGAGACCCCCTCCACCACCGAAAAGACGAAACGCGTCAGCACGGTAGAGACGCGCCAGCAGGGCGTACGAGCGAACACCTACTGACTGGTTGCGCATCTAGCATCGCACACACAAAAAAAGGGAGGGGCAACGCGTCAGCTGGAATTCTCATTCTGCCCAGGTTGAAAGATGGTGCGCAATAATTTGCCACCCGTTCGCGGAACGCACCTCTTGCACAAAGAAAAAGTCCTCGCCCGCGTCGACGCTCTTCACGCTCTTTGGGTGCTTCAGCATTTTGTCCCTCCAGGAGCCAACGAGAGTGTCGCTTGGAAATGGAACCTTGGGTGGTAGAGTGGGGTCCTGCGGCTTCCCTGCCCAGCTGGCTCCAATATGGAATGTGTACGGCCGCGATGGTCCTGCTTCGGAATCGGCCACCGCTGTGCTAAGAAAGCGCGACCGCGCTGTTCCCCGGACAATTTGCCGCGCCAGCGAGGGCCTGTACAGCGTGAAGGGTGACGGGGTCATGTCAGTGGTTATGCGCGCAGCGAACGGAGGCAGGCCTGAGTAGCCGACGCCAGCTATATTTCACACGTGACGCAACATCGGAGCAGGCAAAGTAAAATGTGTATTTCAATTTCTTCAGAAATATAGCATTGTATCCAAGGAATGGCCTCGCGACGACAAGAAATTGAAGCGCCGTGCAATTGGGGTATGAAAAGCGATGTGTCCTAATTATTTACGAAGAGGAAAAGTGTTCCGTGCCCGAAGACAAACACAAGAAAGGTGTATGCTATTATGATGATAATACAGGCGGTAGGACAAGCGAGTAGTTGTGCGCGTGATAGATGAGGGCGTAAATTTTATATGCTATGTCACAGATGTGTCGGTAATAGGCGTTAGATTGTTTAAATACTCTTGCAAATGGAACAATTCAGAGTGATATGATCCCGGAAGAGAGCAGCTGCGCATGAGTGTCAGTATTGGCTTTCAGAACATGTCAAAGGGCGAAGACTTACGCAACACAATCAACGATGCGAGTAAAGCGACCATAAATATATAGACGATGGTGTACTTAACGACAATCCATCTTCGCTGGCGCTTCTGCTTCGTTGAGAATAGCGGGGGGCGTATTTGCTTAGATGGACGCAACCAGACTAGATGAATTGTCAGTACGGCACTTGAACGAAGAAGCCAGAAAACGTACATAACATCGTCGAATGCACCGTATTAATGTATGGAATCAATATCGGCGGCGTCAGGATGATCAACAGGAAGTGACCGAGCAGGAAATCAGAGCTCCAGAGAGACATCTCAACGATCTTGACGAGGAACTCTCGCGCAGGCTGCGAGATAGCTGAGTTTCCGAGACCGCGTCCGTACCATTTACCTGTCCACCATGCGCGATTCGTCTCATCGTGCTTGAATTCACGGGTCAGGAAGACGGCAATGAGAATCTTCTGAATAGTCCTCTGGACCGCAATGATGGAGATAACACCCAACACAGCGTGCGAAGCATCCCAGAGTTCAAGGAACCACTATGTTAGGGATTATCATTAGTAAAAATCAGATTTAATCAACGACGGTGACGTACGAAGAGCTCAAAGAATGCAACAAGGCCCACCAAGCTCAGAATATGAGCGAGCGACGCCATGACTGACCCGAACTTCCCCCATGACTCCATCATGGGTCCAAGGAACAGTGACACACAGAACAATGCAACGAGGATCGCTGCGTTCCAGACAACCGGACCAACAGAAACCACCGCAATGCGGATGAGCGGGCTGGGTGGGAAAACGCCGTTCGCGTCGGGGAACGACTTGACGAACATGTAAGCGACGATGAACAGCGCCGACACGCAAATCGGCCAGATAATCTCGCCGACAATGACCGTACGCCAAGTCGCGCGCGGCACGTCGCCTGACAGCTTCTCTGAGGGGTGCCCGAGCTTCTTCTTCTTGTACCCAGTGATCATCGTCCTAGACAGCCGGCAGTACCCGTACCAACTGCTCGCGGAGGTCTTTGAGTTACCGCGAGACATCCAGCGAAGGAACTCGCGGTAGTCAATGATGAAGTCGGCATAGGAGAACTGATGGGGGTTGAACAGGAAGGGCGCAATGCAGAGAGAGAGGACGGAAAGCCAGAAGTAAATGAGATGTGGGATCCAGATGGACATCGTGACGTAAAGTAGGATAAGCAGATTGCGCATACCCATGTAGATACTGGGGCCGGCGAAGCGCGAGTAGAGGATGCTGAAGGACAGGCGGGTGGTTGCAAAACCACGTCCAGTGGCGATGTATCGAGCGCCACCGAAAGACAGATTGCTCAAGATAGAGTTAGAGTATATCTGAGTGGAGAAGACCTCGAAAATCGGGGAGAGGGAAAGGAAATGTTTCCCAAGGCGGAGCAGAGCCTTTCCTGTTCCTCTTTCAACGAGTTCTGAAGATGAATTAGTATACTGACCATAGACGACAAAGATACGAAATACCTTGCAAGAAAAGAGGCAAAAACGCAATGAAGAATACCAAGAAGATGGAAATGATGCACCGCCTGATCCAATCGAAGACGGGGATGAGGTTGTAGCAGCCAGACTGGCCACTGATGACTGTACCCTGACTGTTCACTTTACAAATAGCCAGCTGTTTGTTGAGTGTACCGATGTAGAGCACTGCACGCAGCACCAATAAGCATCACGCTTCATGCCAGGATGCATAAATAAATACTCACTGGTGACCATGAAGACCTGAATAGAATAGATAACCAAGATATTGTTGATGTGGAATCCAGGATGTCCGTAATAGAATGTCAAGAAACGGTCGATAGGTAGCTGCGTTCCGAGATAATAGTACTCGCGACTGAGCATCTGCTCCCCCATACCCGTACCAATCTTTGTCTGGAAATTGAGAATAGTCCCAAAGCCCAGATCACGACCCTTTCCGCACTGGTAGTACTCGCTGTGCTTGATGCGGCCACCACGCCCGAAGGCGTTCATACCGGCGAAAATATCCTCATTGAGATGCAAGCCCTTCTGCGCCTTGGAGACGCCTCCGCGAGTGTTCATGAAAGTCGCATTGAGGAAATCGGGATGTCCGTAATGCAACTTCCCACCAATCCAAGCAAGTGCACGCGCGGTGAGCGTACCGAATGTTTGTTCTTTGCCGGCGGCGATATCACCCAAGACACCGATGTTCTCCGAAAAGATGTACTCCCTGGTACCGACGATAGCAACGGGTGACTTCGTGAACTCCTTGTGGCCCCACTGGGCGTAAGGGCTCTGGCTGGATACTTGCAGTTCCTCGAATTCGCCAAGTACGTTGCGGATCTTGAGGCATTCTTCCAGATAATTGTCCTGGTTGGCATCAATGAGCTGCAGGTACTCGCCACGGTAGAAGACCATTGCGTGATTCTGGTTGTCACTCTTTCCATCACCAAGAATGGGATTGCCAGGAAGCTCGACGCGGAATTTGGGCTTACGCTTGCCTGTCTTCTCGTCAATTTCCGAGTGACCGTCAATTAACGCGGAGAAGATGCGCGCCTCGCCACCTTTGCTTGCGCTGGGTTCTTCATCGAGGTACGCAATCTGCAAGTCGGGGTACGCGCGCAGGAGGAATTCAGCGTTCTCTTGCTCCTCTTTGTTGAACTTGGCGAAGCGCTGCATTGAGATGGTGACCTTAAATTTGCGACGCGCCATGCGCTCCAGCTCACGTTCGAGACGTTCCGTATTGCCACCAAAGTTGTGCACAATGTCCGGGTTCTCAACGCGGTAAAGAAGCTTGATGGCCTTGGAATAGTTCATCATGCCAGAGACGGTACGGTACAGCGTTTGCGCCCGAAGCGAGGCCCAGATACGCGTGCGGAGGGTATATTCGGGCGACGATGTCTTGAAACCAATGCAGTAGAAGGGAAGGTCATCCGTTTTCTTCGAAGCCTTTTCGCTGTGCGATGTCGCGGTGCCATCTCCGTCGCTTTCCTCCGCGAGAATCTTGGTGTCCTTGACAAAGTTGTCCCATTCCACAGGATGCAGTTGCTTAAGATATTCCAAAAGCGTGACACGGGTGTTCTGGTCCTCTTCGCGGATGATCTCACGCAGCGAGAGCAAAATCTTCTCCGAATAATGGGGAACAAGAACCGTGAAAGTAGGCATGGCATCGACTGGGAGAGGCTCTGGAAGAGCAGTGGTCAGAGACGAGGCAAAGAACGAAATACGACGTTCGGCTTCGCCGCCAGCAGGGAAGAAGTTGCCTTTGAACGCTGCACTTTCCTGGTTGGTGAAGAACGGTGGCGCGCGAAGTGTCCGGCGTCCATCCGGTCCATCAACCTGGTGATATAGCAGCCGCTGGACATGGTCAATCGACAACAAATGCTCGCGGTACATGGAAATGATGACGGCGTTCCAGATCTGCGAAACGAGGACCTTTGGTTTGTACTTCACTTCCATCTCGGAGGTTGCCAAGATCTTCGCATAAATGCGCTTCGGCAGCCGGGTGTAGATGTCCTTCCATGGAGTCCAGATTGAGAGACCAAGGGAGAACGATCGACCAATACTGAAGACGACGATCCAGATGATGTACCATAGGTAGGTGTCGAGGAAGAAGAGGACTAGGTCCATGACGTACATGATTGCAAGGGTGAAAGGAACTTGGTTCGTGCATAGCGCGTTGCCAAAGAATCGATCACTGCAACCCTGTACCTTCGTCCGTGCCATAACTGCTATTGGACTCGAAAAGGACGATGTCAAGAAGAAATACGATTCGATGAATTTGCAGCCAAAGATGAGCAACCAAAGCCCAATTGATGCAATGCGCGAATTGTTCGTCAGCGATGGATACGAGGCAGTAAATGTCTGCGATGCCATGTACTTGCGTGATTTGCCGGCAACACGATCACCAAACATCCGCCCGGAAGGAATGATGCCGAAAGCAATTGTGACAACGACTGAGACACCAAATTGTGCAATGGCAATGATCAGTGGTACTTGTGTCTGAGCCGGCCGATCGTCGACCATGGCGACATAGAAAGTCGGACCAGCGGTAATAGCAAGGATCACAAACAGGAAGATGAGGCGAGTAGTCAGATGGGAGGCATTATTCCAGGTGGTAGGGATGTACGAAAATTCAGCAATAGTGGCGGCGATCATGATGGCGGTGGAGACGGCGCCTCCCAGGGCAACGGCGGACCAGGTCATTTGGGCTGACGGCGAACTTTTGAGTTTAGGAGCGTAGACCTTGGGCGAGTTGAAGGACGTATAGAAGTAATATACCGCAATGTGCAGAATCCAGATCCTGTTGAAATTGACGAGGAGATGGGCAATGGAGCGCTTTTCAAAATAAGTTTTGAAGAAAACACGGTTCCATTCGACCTGACTGAGTTTCATAAAACGCTGCGCAGGAGGGATGTCGACCAGCCTCTGTCCCCCTTTGAGAACAATTTTGGCAAGACCTTCGGGGTACCAAAATAGCTGATTGATGTCGTCGTAACCAATGATTTGTGCATGGTCCTTTTCCTTGCGAACAAACTTTCCATCCACGACTTCATAGCCCTGGTCGCGCATGAAGTTATACAAGGGCTTGATGACGGTTTGCAGATAAAGGCCTTCGGGGACGGGCTCGACCATGTTCTGACATTCTGGACTGCGGTAGTAGTCGTCCGCACACTTGAAGATGAAGCAGAGCGTCTCTGGCACGAAGCGAACGTTGCCAGCTTCGCCCCAGCACAACAGGTACAAGGCAATTTGTCTGAGACGATCGTACTGGCTCATGTTGTTCATGGCGTTGCGCCAGCGGTTGATGGCAGTATCGAGGGACTTTGTCTTTGCAGCGCCTTTAACAGTCTTGAGGCGCTGAAGACCAGCGTTCTGCGAATGGCCGACGGCGTCGTCGAGGTTAAGCTGGGCAGCGAAGTACCATTTACGGTAGTTGGCATGTTGTCCCCCTATATAGTCTGCATGTAGGGTGAGAAGGGCTTGGTTAGGAGACATGCGAGATGCACGAGAGTCGAGGAGGTGCATGGTGAAGTCGAACTAGAGGATGGTCAATGCAAGTTGATGACAAAGTAAGCGAAACCTACCATGTTGCGCATGGAATCATTCTGGAAACCAAACTTCTGCGCGAGGTCGAGGAAGATATCCTCTATTTCCTCTGTGGACATGGGTATTTGGCGGTCTGCGGACCATGCGGGATAGTGCTCGGTGGAGGTGAGGGCGGGGTCTGCAAAGGGGGAAATGCTAGGGATGCTTGAGTGGGAATCGACAGAGCCTTCATAGCGACGGTTGAAAATCTCGGAGCCAGCATCGCCTGGAGACGTCAGAAGGGGTTCTGAGAAGGGTAGACGAGAATACCCACCTGTATTCTGGTCGTAAAATCCAGGAGCGCCTGCGAGCCTGGTTGTGCTCGAGTTCATGTCATAGTGGTCGCCGGCTTCCGAGTACTCATCGTCACGACGGGGATTGCTTGGAAAGGGGTAGTTCTGGCGTGGGTCCTGCGGGGTAGGGAAAGCTACCGGGGGCATGGGGACGACAAAAGGAGCGGAGAAAGGAATGTGTGTGGTCGTCAATAGCTGGTTGGTGGAGGTGGAACGGGAAGAAAGAGGCGTGGGAACGCAACCCCCTTGATCCACCTTGTATATGCCCCCCTCCCTCGTCGCCCTGTGTCTCCGCATCCTCGCCCGCTATCCCGACCAGATACACGCTCTCGGCGTCCGCCTCCGTCTCCGCCCCGCCGCCGCCGCCGCCCTCCTCGACGACCTCGTCCCCGACCCCGCCGCCCCCGACCCCCTCATCTGGGCCGTCCTCACCCAGCTCTATGCGCCCCTCCCAAAATTCCTCGCCGCCTGTGCACTGCCTTTCTATCACACCCATCTCCCCCTGCTGCAGTCAATCCCCCCTTCTCACCTCTTCTCGCTCGTCACCCTCCTCGATCTCTCCTCAACCCAGCATCTCACCGACCAGACAATACACCAGCTAAAGTTCTTGCACCTCCTCACTGCTCTCGATGCCTCGACCAACCCCATCTCGTCCTATGGCATCAAGTCCCTTGCCGCGACGATGCAGCTCAACGACGACGAGGACAGCACGCGCCGCCATCGCGGGCCCTACGAACTCCGCATACTAGCGCTCAAAAATTGCAAGGCCGTAGACAATAATGTATACCCGGAATTGGATAAATTCCCCCTCTTGTCTGTCGTTGATCTACGCGGCACTAAATGCACTCGTTATGTGGCAACCAAGTTCAAGCCATGCGCCACCGATGAACTCTACGCTCCGTATCCCCTTCGCATCTCCCTTGCTGCTCTCCAAGACATGCAATCCGATCTTGCAGCGTCTCCAGAGCCATATATCATCACCATTGATACCCTCTATCCCCCTGAAGCAAAGCCCACCGAGCTGGGACGTATTGGGCAACAAGACAGTTTTGTTGTTATACCCTCCAATAATGCAAACAGAATCAAAGTCGGCAACACACATGTTATCGAGCGTGAACGAGCAGAAAGGGAAGAGGAGCTCAAGCATGAAAGGAACAAGGCAGCCTGGTATGAACGCCAGGAGAGAATTGAAGAGAACGAATTTTTCGAAGAGTCACTACGCGTAAGTGGCACACGCGCATTTTCATCACAACATTCAATAACTTCTATCCACAGGCTCTAGCCAACTTGAACCCCGCAGTTTCAACACCTCTGCTCGACGCGTCGACGCGTTTGCCGTTAACCCCGCGTAGTACGCTTAAATAACTCCATCCATCAGACGATCAATGCTGACATCTTAGCTGACATCAGCTGTAACCCCAGTGGCACACATCCCGACGTCAACTCCCGTCCTATCGACTGGTGCATCACTTGGTCGCTCACACCCGCTGCAACCACATCAGAACATCCTGGGTAGAACACTTCCACCGCGATCCAATCATTCATCCGCTCCTGCGCAACGCCCGCCAACTGTCGCAGACCATGCGCCGGTGCGCGCTAACTTAATAAGCGCCGTGCATAGTTCGACGGCGCCGAATAGCGCTGCTCTGCGCGGTGGTGCTCCCAGCGGGCTTGCACGGCCGCGCCCCCTCCCGATGGAGCCGCCCCGCATGACTAATGCTGCGGTCGATCACCCCGTCGGACGGACAGGAGCTAGCGTGGCATCGAACACGTTCTACGCACGGCCACGGCTCACCCCCACGTCAATCCGCCTGAACGCATCACGCAAACCCGGTGCATCTGATCGCCAGTCCGCACGCGAGGCGTCACAGGCGTATCTCAAGCTGATGCGGCCGCCTCCGGCGTATGCGGCGCTTGGCCTGGAGCTCGACCGGCAGGAGAAGGCGAAGCGGCAGCGCGACGCCGAGCGCGAGGGCCCCGCACTCAAGGGCGGGACGGGCGCGCTGAGCGGCATGACTGCGGTGAATATCGACAGCGTGAAGGCGCGGCGCGTGCAAGAGACGATGGCGGCTGCGCTGGCCGAGCGCATGAAGAGCACGCACGAGCCTGCTAAGGGCCCGCCTGCGTTTATTCTTGACGCGGATGCAACGCGGCGGCAGACGCCGGTGTTCTCGTCTCCCGCAACGCCTGCGAGTGCGAGTATGACTGTAAATTATGGCGGGAAGACGCATTCAATGTCAGCGGCGTTGGCGGCGCACTCTGCGTCATTTACGCCTACTAGCCAGACGCAGCTGCAACCTACGCCGGTGGCGCGCTCGCGTAATCCATTCCGCAAGCGCGTTGTTTCGTACCCAGACATGCCGGCGTTTGGGGATACGAAGACAACAGGTGCTGTTACCCCTCCAACTGTAATGCCTCTGAAGACAATAAAGGTTCCATCTGATGCTATTGTGGCCGCCAAAGCTGCTGCTAAATCCAATGTGGCGCCTTCCGTGCCCCTCAAGCGCGAACCGAGCATGGAGAAAGCCAGAGAGTCCATTGCGAAACCTAATACTAGCGCCAAGGACATTCGTTCACCGGTAAATGCAAACGCAAAGTCGAAGCCTCTCATTCCGATCTCTGCTGTGAAAGTTCCCATTTTGCCCGAAGATGTCCGGCAAGAGGCACTGAGACGAGATGCCCAGGAACAGGCGAACATGTCCAGGAAGAGAACTGGCTCCGACGACGACAGAGAGGGTAGCGATAACGACGATAGCGTTGATAAGCAACCACCGTTGAAGAAGAGGACAATTGTGAAAGGCCGGAGCTCGACTTCGTCCGTTGCCTCGTCAAAGGAGAAAGGTAAAGGAAAGGAGACTGAGAAAACAAAGGCGTTTGATTGGAAGGGATGGGGGAAGAACGGCTGATTAATGTTATCGAATTGCTATATCTACGATATAATCTTGGTTGTAAATATGTATGTAATGTACTCTACAAAATAATAACATCTTGTACTATTTGACGATGCAGCGTGCCTACGAGTGAACTTGGAGTGAACCAAAGCCGGTCCGTAGATTCCGTTGCCCGTGTAGTTCCGCTACGCCAATAACGAAAAGTGAATTTGAAATTTCACCTACTTTCCCCTCCTCGTCCATCAACTCAAACCCCATAATGGCTTTTCCTCGCTCCTTACTGCACAATCTTAAAGGACTCCCTGCAAGACGCACTTGTAGCACCCCAACGGCGTGCGCGACGCGGGCATTCCGTGTGTCGCCAGCCTCGCACGACATGGTCGCACCACCCGATCCTGTCTCGCACATGCGGCCTATCATATACGACGACCCGCCGACAGAGGTCCCCGAGGGCGCGTACGTGCGGCACCCATACTCGCTTTCCGAGTTCCAGTTCCAGGAGGGCAGCACGGGCGCGCTGTCGCTTGGCGACAACGAGCTGCAGTTCAAGATTTCGCGCCAGCAGCTCGACGCGCTCCACCAGAACTTCTGGCTCGACGTCAGTGCCTCTCGCTTCTGGTTCTTGTCATTTAACTGATCTCTGTACAGAGTAACAAACGGTTTTATGCTGCTAAGGAGAGCGTATTGGGTAGCCTTCCCGAGAGCGCCACAGCGCGGGACAAGGAAGAGGCATTGTCGGAATTCTACAAGCAATGGGTCATGCAGGAAAAAGAGTGGACAGACGCCTACACCGCAGAATGGCGCTCCCGAAACGCGCAGATCATCGCGCTTTCCGCGCGGGTCGAATTCGCAAAATTGAAGTCGCGTTTATTTCCCTCGTCCACGAACTCATAATCTCCCCTTGCGGAAGGACCGCTTCAACGAGATATCCAATTCCAATATTCATACCTGCTTCGGGCAACAATAATAACGACAAAAAGAATCGGACTATTCTGCATAACAGCTAGCACTATTGTTCATCCTCCCATTGCACTGCTTGGATTGCCAACTCGTGGACACGTACAAACACATCCGCAAGATCAAGTTCACCAAGTGCATCCTGCTCTGCATTATAGTCGTCGATCATCGCATCCACCTGTTCCGCCGATATCCCGGGCCATCGGGAGGCAATTTCTTCTCTCTGCGGAATCATCAACGCCTCATTGGGATCCACAATAGGCCCGTCGTCCCGTTGCAATGCAGAGCAAAGGGTTGCAAATAGCGCTGTACTTTGATAGCGGTCGTTCAGTTCGTCGTCCGAGACATCCTCTGTCCTTAGAATACTTTCCCAGCTAAGATGGAGATTAGAAAATAGTTGAACACTATAAACTTAAATTACTTACTCGTCGTGAAGGTACACACGGCGCCATACAGTTCTACAGGCAGAAATTTTGCGTGCCTCTGGTAGGTTCTGGCAATGGATTGATTAGCTGTGATACTTTCCGAATTGTGAATCCATAAAACGCACTGTTACTGATTGTAAAAGATGAACACTTGTAGCAAAGTTCTCAACGGAATCTGTATTGTCTTTCAGAGTCAGAAGCTCAATAATATCTTCCATTGGCAGGGCTTTCCCCTGGAGAAGTTGGCGCAGTATGTCCTTGAAAATCTTGAGAAAAAAGGTTAGAAAATAAAAAGGCAAGAGGAGTATACAACTTACATGCACAAAAGATGGTTTTGACGCAAGGCTTTCTCCCTGTGCTTTCAGGATTGTATCAACTTGTCCTTCTGTAGATTGTCGAGACCGAGCCAGAACAAGGTCGGAACGGAATTCTTCTAATAGACGCTCATGTACGCTGACGAAATCAAGACCGTGGTGAAACTCTGAAAATGTTGAATGGTCAGAAGACCTTCAACAAATTACACGAAAAGGACACACCGTCCAGTGCGGAGTCATCCTGCGACATGTTTGAATCTTGAGTCTGTGCCAAATATGACAATTTTCCAATACTGAGCATGAGCTACAGGGAAGAGTCAGTCTGCATGATCAAGGTTGCCTATACTGATCATCACTGACATGTTTCGCCTCCAGATTCGTTGCTGTTTGAGCGTCA
Source organism: Hypholoma fasciculare (assembly GCA_016801325.1). NCBI lineage: Eukaryota > Fungi > Basidiomycota > Agaricomycetes > Agaricales > Strophariaceae > Hypholoma > Hypholoma fasciculare. The sequence goes on from JAEKIV010000022.1 coordinate 104,057, forward strand.
TCTAGTAGAGCTGCAGCCGCTGACCCGTAGCTTGCCCTTTCGATATCTCGTATCCATGAAATGGCAATGTTCGGATATTGCCTGAAAAAGGCATCGATGTAAGCTGCTCTTTTGGCTTCCTGGTCAAACATGGTGCGGACTTCACCTATCAGAAACAAAGTTAGGATCTAAGAGTGGAGGAGAGGATAAGAACCACAGACCATGCTGGATATACCAGTGGAAAAGTTCGTTACTGAAGTCTTCCTTGAATAGTTGTATATACGACTCTATTCTCGTGGCATTGGGATTTTCATGCGATGGATAGACAGTATCGCGGTGGCACAAGGCTACAAGGTTAGCAAAATCGTGATACTTCTCAGCAAGGCTGAACGCTGAGTCTGCATGCCCGCATCTCCCTGAAGTTAAAGAGTTAGACAACGATGTTGTAGATAAACAATGGAATACACTACATACGCAGTGTTTCGAGCACTTCGGGTCTGAGTGTTGCGAATCTCTGTTGGAGCTCATTTAAATCTTGTTGATTGTCCTTTCCGGTGCTGAAATTGTAGAATCCTGTCAGATATTATATCTACAGCCATTGTACCAGCATTATTTACCTGAAAAGCCAGTCTAGTCTCTCTTTGATGGATTCAAACAAGACTGCAGCAAGCAAAGGCAGTTGATTAATTAGATCAGTTTCTTTTGACCGCCCTGACTGTCCTAGTGAGGGTTCTACGGCTTTGGTAGTGAAATCAAATAGAGACAGAACGGAATCGATGACGCTGGGCTTGCTTGTCCAGGGGTTGATCATTGGAAGGTCAATGCCGTAAACCTCTAAGTTAAAGACTCGGTATTGGGATGCCGACTGGAGAATCGTCTAGGCAGAGATATTAATGAAAGTTCACACTATGTTGCTGATGTTTACATACCACGACGATCCTATTGGCCTCCGGCAATATTGCAATGAGATTCCTCCCAGATGATCTACTCTCTTCGTTTACGATGTCGGCGACTTTTTTCAGTAGCTTCCCAATGTCACCGACGTAAAAGCGGAAGAAACTCCTCATAACGTCTTCATGGTGCCCGTTCCCAATTTCAGACATTAGTTCAACAACCGCCTCCTTGAGAACGCTATGCGAACGTGATATTCTAAAAGATGTAAGAATATCGTAGCACTATTTGAAAGAGTGGTACTAACGACAAGAATTGGTTATAATTAAGCCATAATTGATGGGAGCTGTAAAGCTTTTCGGCATCTGTTGCAAGTTTCTGTCGGCTTGTGCGCGACATCTGTTACGAAAGAGTCTCAGCTACCTCTAGCATGTTTCCAAAGGCTGTGGTCCTGACCTTGACTAGGACGCCATTTTCGTTGATGAACCCGATAAGCCAGCTAAGTCTTTCTTTGCGCCCAGTCAATTGCGTCGTCATGTCTGGACTTTGTCGTACAACTTCTGGATCTAGGGCCACGTAGACATTGAACATTGTGTTCAAACAAAAGTACTCGTGAACCAACCAGATTTGAGGACCGCTTGGCTCAGCTGCTCTGCTCCTTGCATCAACGCTTCTTCATTCAGCTCGGGAGGGAAACTGAATTTGAGGGGATTCTAAGAAATGCCATTAGGCAAACTGATATAGTGTAAATCACAACGAAACATTACCACAGGAGAAGAACCATACAAGATTGCTTGCATCATGGTTGACTTGACGAGGTTAGTATGGCCAGTTCTGATATACCAAAGTATTGTAAGCAATACAATAGCCATGACGCATGAAATATACTCACTCTGGCTTGAATGCATTTATCTTGTCAAGATCTAAGGATACTTTCATCATCGTGGTAGCGGTCAATATTAGAAGGAAGTTGGAAGATAAGTTGACTCCTAGACCAAGAGTTCTATCTTTGATAATTTTCAATTCAAATCGGTCCCGGTACTCCGAACCTAAATCAAGGATGTTAGAAGATGAAAAGGTAAAGACGGAATGTCGACCTCTAGCAACAAATGCGACAGCATCGCCAAATTGGACGCTGACGACGGATCCGCCATATATTGGCTGCAGTCGAGGGTGAACAGGGGGACCGGGCCTGCTTGTCTACGAAATCGGCATCAGGATTGGCAGAGTGACAAGGTATTTTAAATTTACAGTTTGATAAGGAACGTTCTTCAGATTCTTCACAAGAACTGTCGATCCTTGGATTTCCAATTCGGCGAGAGCATACAATCGCCTGAAGTCGTCGGTAATTTCCTTGCCAGAATAAGAGACCAGTACCGCAAGGTTGTCACCACTTGTTTGATAATTATTAGCTCATGTTGAGTCGAAAATAAATGATCCATACTCCAAATATGCGAGGTCAGAAAGCTCCAGATCCTCGCATGACTGAAGACCACTGCTAGACATCTTTTCCACAACTTTTTCCGACAGCAGAGATGTTAGATCTTCATCCGTGACTGGCTCTTCCCAGCCTTCAGATTTTAATGACCATTGCTGAACACGACCGTTGGCGAGTGCCCAGATATCCCTATCGCCCGAAACTGAAGAAGGGCCAACTGCAACGGCATGAATATGTTTAGAGCTGTCTTTTACATCCAAAGATGACGTTGAAGCGGCGGATGGAAGAAAGAATGAGGTTAACCTCGAGAAAGTGTGAGTCGGGGCAGGTCTTGCAAAAATATGGACCGATATATGATATTTGCCTCCGGTGGAAGTAAGGACAAGGCGATATAAAACTCCGTAGGATGTAGAAAGGATATATGTTTGAGCCTTTACCATTGTAAGCACCGATTTTTTAGAAAGATGCGGAGAACTTACATCAGCACGAACAAGATTTGTAACTTCTTCATCGTATTCCATATCTTTCAATTGAGATGAGGCATAGTTCTCCCCCCCGGCGAGTCCGATTCCTATGCTGTCCCAAAACCTGATCTGTCCATCTGTCGAGACAAGAATTAGTCCAGGTTCGCGTGTAGAGCCTTGGGGAACAAGAGTGTGAAGTGGTGGTCGAGGTGATCTAGTATCCTGAGGACACGAGAATATGTAACACGTCGGTATTCCCTTTATTGCCTTGCACGAACCAATTAGGATCACTTCGAGAAGAATATAGGAAATATAACACACTTGAGCGTGTTGCCACACAAAACACGTTTGCACGGATGTTACAAGCGCGAATCCTGTTACCGTATCAATTTCTCCGGAGTATGGATCCTTGTTGAAATCTAATATAGTCGGTTAAGAACGATGGTGGCACCTTAAAAATACACAGACGCACCCGAGGTTCGCAACACCTGTTTAACTTCCAGCGGTAGATTTGCGTAGACTGAAACGGACATCTCGTCTGTCTTTGCAAAAATGACATCTCCGCCAATTCTGGTGAGGCTTCTATCAGTCATAATGGATGCTCTGTCGTCAATATCCATAGCAGACGTGACTGAAGCCGAGTCATTGATGAAAGATGGGGTTGCAGCCAGTCGGTGAGGTCTCTGAATTCGTGAGGGAGATGGACCTCTATGTTGCAGTCTTGAGGACCGACGAGGGGCTGGGGATGGGGAAAATGTGGCCATGGTTATAGACGACTGTACTCGCAAGCCACAGACGCGCTCCTCTGCTCAAACTTATTTCCTTTTTTGGATCAAATTGTTGATGCCTGTGACAAACAGACACGTTATATTCCTTCTCCTTCATGATCTACTTCTTGTGCGCTATAACAACATCTACTTTGTATGGATACTCAAAAATCCCCTCTGATTCATTCATCCAAACCTTCCCTGCACCATCATCATCAACGATCTTTCGAATGGCACCTTGAACTGCAGCCTTTTCATCTGGAGGCAACACGGCGATATAACTTTTGCTAGAAGCTCTGTCAACCGCGCTTTCTCTGGTCCCTTGAATATGGTAACTCCAAGTCTTCTGTTCATGTGGCTGGAAATATTTCTGGTACGACACTGTGTCAAAAGTTTGTCTCCAATGGCCGTGTCGGAATTGAGGGGTTCCCTGTTCATACGTCTCTATGAGATCTCTGATTTGTGCGACCCATTTGGCACCATCCCTTTTCCGAGACAAACTTTCAGTACGTTCCCACTTGTAATTATTTTGAGATATTCACCTGTCCTCTAGATTCCAAATAAGCGCGAGCGTTCCATTCGGCTTGAGGATGCGAGCAAACTCTGCGGACGCTTTTTCGTAGTCCGGACACCAATGGTAAGCCTACATGGTCATCTGTGACAATCGAGCATGCAACTTAATTGCCACTTACCTGTGCTATTACTATCAAGTCAGCCCACCCATCTTCAACGCCTGTAGCATCAAAGTAGCCTTCGGCAATGGAGATCCTGGCGTCCTTCACTTTTTGCTCGAAAACGCTTCTCATCCCTTCACTAGGCTCTATTGCCTTCAATTCCCGGATGCGCTCATTCCATTTTGGGTCTGCCAAAATAGCCCGGGTAAATATTCCGGTTCCAGCGCCAATTCTATCGTGAAGAGGATCAATCCTGAGCAATAAGAAATTTTCAGAGGACAAACTCTGCAATATTTATTGGACCTGACTCCTTTACAGACTCCCGAATATAATCAAGGGAAAAAGGCTGATACGACGGTCGAATTCTGCGATTGGGATGTCAGCTTGCAAGAGATGTGATTATCGCGTAGCTCTCACCGATCATATAATTCGTTCGTTCCTGTTCCGAATCCACTCTGAGCAACTTGATGTACGGCTGTCATTATGTATGCTGGTCGGCTCTGAGGAGTCAATGAAGTTGATACAGCAGCAAAGGTATATAGATCATGATGTACGCGATTCTGCGCTTTATAAGATAAGGCCGGGATGTTCCCTGAATGACGACATTTGGTGACCGGTTACGCGGCTACGCTCCGAAATCTTCAAATGTAGCTTCATATTGCGCTTGTACAGCACACCACCAGCTATGTATCGCACGACAATGATACCCATGTTTTATTATGCCTCTTTTCTCCGAAACTCATTACCAGACTCTCCTACTCGATTGATTCGGATTTACGTTGGCAACGTTCTCGTCTTCCTCCCTCTTAGCGTTATCCGGCATTGAGCAGTGATGAATCCAGAGCTAGAAACACATCCTCCATCCTCGAAGTTGGTTTTTCAGTCATTGAAACAATGAATAGTCACCTCAATGCCTGCTCCGCTGCCTCCCTATGCGGAGCGTCTTATCGTCTATTCTTCCACGCTAAAAAAGGAGTCAAGAGGTATTAATATCCTAACGATAAGGCTTTACCTCTCGGACTTCTATCTGCCTCTCAACATGGCCGACGGTCCAGATTCTTGCAAAGAGCAGGCAGAAAGCTTTCCAGACGTTCTCAGCAAAGAAGTCGAAGATGTTTTCATAGAAAGAGCAGACCATGATTTCCACTACAAGACTCTTAGTTGGCAGGTACGAAATATCTTACTGGCTTCCGTTTAATCAAATCTCATCCACGTCCATATATCCCAAGTTCGTCAGCTTGTTAATGATTGCAGAGATTGTCAGCAATGGACTTTTCTCTCTTCCTTCTGCTCTTGCTGTCGTAGGTACTGTTACGGATCCTCCTCCGCCGTGATGGTTTATTAATGAACTGTTGCACAGGCATTGTTCCCGCTGTCATACTTGTGAGGGCACCTTTATTTGCAACTGCCAATTCACTTCTCAGCTCGAAGCGTTATAGATCGCTTTCCTGGGTATTTTTGGTCTCTTCACCGCGAAGCTACTTATCGACTTCAAATTAAATCATCCCAATGTGCATACAATGTGAGCTCACGCCGAGGCGTGATCAAAAATACAAACTTATACCCCGTACCTGTAGGGGCGACGCTGGCTTCATCATTGGAGGTCCAATCGCGCGAGAACTCCTTGCTGCAGGCACTATCATCTTTGCGATATGTGGCACGGTATGGATTGGATTTACTTGCAAATACACGCCGGCACTAATCATTTGGGGCATGCACCCCACCTAGGGCTCTGAACTTTTGTCGGGCCAATTGGCTTTGCAGAGCCTTTCTAATAATGGACTCTGTGGAATCGCCTTCCTTGGGATATTTTCGGCTGCCACCTTAATTGTAGCCTTGCCTCGTACATTGGGTAGATTAAGCTGGCTGGGCCTTTTGAGCGCCGCGACTATCACGCTGTCCGGTATCATTGCTATGATCGGAGCAGGCGTCAATCCCACGCCCGGAAGAGTGCTGGATGCGACGATTCCCGCCAATTTCTATCAAGCATTCCTCGCAATAACCAACCCAGTGAGTCACAATTGCCATAATTATTGGTGAACCGTGCTAATACCTCTTAACCGAAGGTCTTCGCCTATGCGGGTATGTTCCAATCTTCCAGCCTCGTCCGCGTACTTTGACTAATCATTAACATCAATGCAACAGGCCATTTCATGTCAGATGATTTATGCACCTTCTAGTCCAACTCACCTTTTAACTGCCCAGGTTTTTTATACTCATCTCTGAAATGCGCCGGCCGCAAGATGCCATGAAGGTCTGTCCACCTATGGTCTAAACTTAACATACTCTTCAAATCTTCTGCTGTCAGGCTGCATGGCTGTTGCAAGGCTTTTCAACAGTGTTTTACGTCGTTTTTGCGGTGATCATGTAAGGTTTCTCGTATTTGGGTGATTGAGATCGATCGTCGACGTATGTCCTCCACAGGTATGTATTTATCGGCAATACCGTTGCCTCTCCTGCACTTCTATCCCTTTCGACGAAATGGGCAAAGGCTGCGTGGGCAATCTCTATGCCTAATTTTCTAATGTATGTATTCCTTGCTTGGCCTACTCACGGCCATGTAATGAAGCCGCTAATTACAGAACACTAAAATTATAGTGGTGGAGGATTATATGCCCATACTGCGGCTAAGCTCATTTTCGTACGCGTTTTTCGACATACGCGACACATCTACACACACACTTGGTTGGGATGGACTGTATGGGCGGTCCTGTGCTTTGCCGCAGTTGGCCTTGCATTTCTATTTGTGGTTGCCATACCCATATTTTCCTACCTGATAGGCATATCCGCAGCTCTTTTCGCGTCCTGGTATACCTATGGTATTGCAGGTTTCTTTTGGATCCATGATACAAGGAGTGTGAAGGGAGATTTATCCCGTCGTCCTGTCATGCTTATTCTTTCAGTCCTGACCATTCTCGCCGGAGCATTCATATGCGTCGCCGGAACTTTCGTTTCAGTTAAAGTAAGTCGTGCTTTAAAACATCCATTTATACTGTTGAACTCTCTTCAGCTTATCATTGCTGCTCATGAAAGCGGGATCATTGGAAAGCCGTTTACTTGTTGACGGTAAGACTTTATTCATGATCGACGATTCTATTTTTAGATCATCTATTTTGCTCCAGGTCTCTACTGTAGTAAACATTTATTACGAAGTTCACATACAACTACAAGCCAGTCAATAGGATCGTTTCGATAGGCCTGCGTATTTTCTCGGCGGGTAATCTAGCACCATTTGGATTGTCATAACTATGGGTTCTTTCCTGAAATGTGCGAAACAAAAATCTGGAACCGTTGGTTTTGGATAGCCATCTTTTGGCACGGTCGAAGATTTACTGGCCACAGGGCGGTACTATGCAAAGTCTAGAAGTTCATTAAGTTGGTAAAGTGATAGTCACTCGCAAACAATTGTGGAATCTGAATGAACTGTTAATTTTCAGAAATCCGTTGTAGGGTATCCACAGACTACATATACGGCATGGCTTGAATCATGTTGTAGTGCCTACTAGCACTTGGGAAATAGTAAGCATTTATTACGAACTTCACATGTATCTGAGTGCCGGATACTCTAACAAGCTTGCTAATCCATTCGGCGGCCCACGTTCATGTGTTCACGAGGTCCCCAAATTCGGGAATCGACTGCAAGTGTATATACTACCTCAGGACTATAAGAAGCCCTGCTTTTTCAACATTCTCCCTATTCCCCTCTCAGCTAGAAAACCAGAGTCGCAGTTCCATCTCTACAAGCTTTAATTGTCACTCTACAGTAGTACAGCATGTCGTCCAACGAGCAAAAGAGCGCATTGAATATTGTTATGGTAATTTGATTATTCTCTAGCTCAAATGTTTCAGTTCTGACTCAGAATTTCCTCTGGTTAGGGCGCAATGACTTTTGGGGCTCCTAGAAAGGGGGGCTCCAGGGTGCATGACATTAAGGACGTTGAAGCCATCTTGGACATATTTAGGTCTCATGGCCACACTGAAGTGAGGCCGACTGATCGTCTCACAAATTTGTCCTGGTTTGCGACGCAATGAATGCCTTGTCTCTTCCAGATTGACACTTCTCGTGTCTACTCCGAGGGAACTTGTGAAGAATATTTGGGGAAGATTGACCTGGCGTCCAAAGGACTGAAGTTAGAAACCAAGATCTATCCTATCGGGGTGATTACTTATGTTTTTCGTTTCACTCGCTTTGTGTGACTGATTTTTACTCAAAAGGCTCAATACAAGCCGAATGACCCAATCGTTCACAATGCCCAGGTTTGCAATAAACACCCTTACACCAATATCGCACATAGTAACTGACTCCTGTGACTATTAGGGCCTTCGAAAACATCTCCAACTTTCATTGGACGCTCTTAACGTCAAGTAAGATTTTGATAACGGCTGAGGTCCCTGAAGTGGTGAATACTATTTACCGTATATATAGGTCCTTGGAAATGTGGTATCTCCATGCACCGGACCGGACTGTACCGTACGAGGAGACTTTGAAAGCGGTCAATGACTTATACAAAGAGGGTTATTTCAAGCGCTTTGGGATTAGCAATTATATGTCGTAAGTTTTAATCTGTCTTAACTTTCCTCAGTTATTGACGTATCGTTCAAAATACTAGATGGGAAGTCGCTGAGATTGTTGGCATATGCAAAGCCAATGGCTACCTCCTGCCAACTGTGTACCAGGGCATTTACAATGCCATTCACCGTGGAGTAGAGCCGGAATTGTTCTCATGCCTCCGGAAGTTCGGAATCAGCTTTTATGAATTCAATCCTTGTATGCGTCGTCGTGCTAATATTTTTTGTTTATGTTACCTAACTGTTAATTCAGTAGGAGGGGGGTTCTTTACCGGGCGCTACTCCTCTATGCACGATGTTGTAGAAGCTGGATCTCGGTTTGATGCAACTACATTCCAGGGCCAGGTGAGGCGATTTCCCCTCCAAATTATTGCAGGAATCTGAACACAATGTTATGCTCATGTTTAGGGTTATCGCCAAAGGTTAGGGATTGGATTGGAATCCAATTTGATGATTTCAATGCTGACGCACAAGTACATTGCAGGTACTGGAACGAGGCATATTTCAAGGCGCTCGAATCAATCAAGGGAATTGCAGAAAAACATAACCTTACTATGGCTGAAATTGCGCTGCGCTGGGTATCTCATCACAGTTTGTTGAAGAGAGAACATGGAGACGCTGTCCTCATTGGCGCTTCGAGCGTGAATCACATTGAACAGGTCAGTGATACATCTACTGATCTGTTTGAACGCCCTGAATCTCATTTAATCTATCCAGAACCTCATCGATTTAGAAAAGGGTCCTCTTCGTACGTTCTCGGATATTTCCTCGTTCCCATCATTCTGAACATCAAGTCTAGCGGACGATGTCGTCAAAGTCCTTGATGATGCTTGGTCTGGAGTCAAAGCATCTGCCATTTGCTACTGGCATTAAATCGTGTCGTTTCACTTGGAGGAGAGACCAGAGCTTGGAAGGCAGCTGGGCGTAGGGATATTTTTTTCTCCCAGAAGAATTGCCACTAATTATAGCTGCTCTAGAGTTGGAGAGATCTGGCCCCGTTCTGACGAGTCACTGACTCCTCTTAAACTTTTAACTATCTTCATGTCCGTTATGAGCAAACAATTACCCTCAATAAATTCGTTAAGTGGCCGAGATTCATGGTGCTATGATGTCATACTTGAAGCGACTTCGCCTTGACTTTGCCGCCTGAGGGAATCTTTCACTAAAATGTTCTACTTTGTTTCTACCTGATATAAATTCAGTTGAAACAAAATGCGAGAAGATTTGACAGAGGTACGGCCCCATAAACCTAGCCTGATACCGCTGGGGTTAGAGCTGCTCTAGCATGCTGATTATTGTGCCCCTGAGAGAACCACTTAAACTTAACATAGCTCCCTTGGTTCGAGATAACAAACAGAGGGCTCAAGTATGTATGAAACTGGCCTGAAAATCGCGGTTGTTTTAGGTCTTTGGGTGAGTATACTATGTGAACTTTGCGTGAACTCCCATTTATACTATGTTAGAGTTCTTCTGATTATGGAAGTAGGTGAAGAGGAAGGAAACTGAAGGAAACGAAGAACTTTGTGCGAAAAAATGTGCGCATTTCAGTTGCATTTCAGACTCTCGGATTACTGAGAAGATGAAGTGTTTTCTAAAGGGCTCACTAAAGGGCTCTGTAATTCATGCCGAGTTATCTCGGAAGCTGAATAATCGGTTGGAGCCTGGAGGTGGGTGTGAATAGAGGAGAACAGGTATAAACCTGATCAGCCGGTGCGGGCTCGATCGATAAGAATCTGCTGTCCGGCGAAGTTCTCAGATTCATGACTCGACAGCTGATTTTGTGGTGACTTTCGGTCGCGCAGGTGTCTTGTTCCGACGGGAATTCAATTTGGCTGTACCTATGGCAAGCTATAAGAAGCCGTGCTTTCTAACAGCGTTCTTTCCAGCTCTTCTCCACCTAGAGAATAGCAAACAGTCCTAACTCTACAAACCCAGCAACCTAGCTCTCCGTGATAACCAGACATGTCCAACGAGCAGAAAAGTGCACTGAATATCGTCATGGTATACCGAACATTTTACTGGCCTTGTTATTCAAGCCTGATATACCTTAATCCAGGGCGCGATGACTTTCGGCGCTCCTGGAACTGATGGAGCTAGAGTACACGACGTCAAAGATGTGGAAGCCATTCTGGATGTCTTTCGGTCTCACGGCCACACTGAGGTAATGACAAGTTGCTTCAATTTTTAGGACCTGATAATTTACCCGCTCCATGCTATAGATCGACACCGCTCGTGTGTATTGCGCTGGTACCAGTGAGGAGTATTTGGGCAAGATCGATATCGCAGCCAAGGGTTTGAAGTTAGAGACAAAACTCTACCCTGTCAAGGTGATCTAATAATTGCATTTGCCTCGTTTCTTGGTCACCGTCTTATATTATCAGAGAGCAAATAACCCAATCATTCACGATGCCGAGGTCTGTGGCAGTCATTTTTCTGAGTATGTGTACAATAAATTAACGCGTGAAAATTATAGGGGCTCCGAAAGCATTTGAAGGACTCGCTAGATGCTCTTAATGTCAAGTGCGTTTTGTGTTTACTGGCCAAAATGTTCTGGAGGTTTACAAAGACATAGGTCATTGGAAATGTGGTACCTCCACGGACCGGACAGAAGTGTCCCGTACGAAGAGACCTTGAAGACGGTCAACGAACTGTACAAAGAGGGCTACTTCAAGAGATTCGGTATCAGCAATTATGCAGCGTACGTCCCATCTTCTATGTACGGTCTTGAATAGTCGCTTAATAATATCCATCAAATAGATGGGAAGTCGCTGAAATAGTCGGTATCTGCAAAGCAAACGGCTATATTTTGCCCACCGCATACCAGGGGATCTACAATGCGATCCACCGCGGTGTAGAACCAGAATTGCTCCCATGCCTCAGAAAATTTGGGATTAGTTTCTATGAATTTAATCCCTGTGAGTGTTGGCGATATTATCGAGGCGTTCAGGCAATTCACTCCCCTCTTCAGTGGCAGGAGGATTTTTCACTGGCCGTTATTTGTCCAAAGACGATGTTCCGGAAGAGGGTTCTCGGTTTGACCCAAAGAAGAACCAGGGCCAGGTAGAACAACAATATCCATTCCTTTACATTGATCTGACGACGAAACATCAACAGAATTATCGGAACAGGTCATATATTCGGTTCAATTTAATTTAAATTAAGTTTTGCTGACTACATGCGTGCATAGGTACTGGAAGGATGCATACTTCACAGCGCTCGCTTCTATCAAAGAAGTGGCAGATAAACACAATTTAACCATGTCTGAAATTGCTCTGCGTTGGATTTCTCACCACAGCCTGCTGAAACGCGAGTACGGCGACGCTGTCCTCATTGGCGCTTCGAGCTTGAACCACATTGAACAGGTCAGCCAATTAAAGCGAGTAATGTCATCCACTTAACAATTCGGCCTTGCAGAATTTGATTGACCTGGAGAAGGGTCCTCTTCGTATGTCATTTATGTATTCCTTTTGTCGCTCTGGTTTTGACATTTGTGTCCATTAGCGGAGGATGTCCTGCAGGCCCTTGATAGTGCTTGGGCCGAAGTGCAAACATCTGCCAGTCGTTACTTCCATTAAACGGCACGCTGAGAGGTGGTAATTCGAGCTCGAGAAAAATTTTGAGTTGAAGAAAATATCGAGGCTAATGTTGTTGTACACAGTAGTCCTCTCAGAGACCTATAGGCACCTGATGGACATTCCAAGTTTAAGACGTATCTAGTTTGTGTTGACGCAATTATCACAAGGATTGCGCACGGTTTGTTCACCTCATGACGTTTATCTTCGTATCGCACTCAATAATAGTCAGCTCCCCACCCGGTTAGCTTCCGGAGGCTCAAAAAAAGCTGCAGTGAGAGATTCTAATCTTGGCGTGTTCCTTGCGCGAACATGCTAACCGCGAGAAGATATAAACGCCCATTGAAATTCCACTGAATCTCACGCACTACAGTAATCAGATTATGTCGACTGAACCCGTCCAGAAAAGCGTGCTGAATATCGTGATGGTACGCACAGTCGTTGGAACTTCGTGCCATATTGGAAGCTTGACGGTGTGGTTTCTGTGCAGGGCGCGATGACCTTCGGGGAGCCGGGGAAGGAGGGCGCGCGCGTGCACGACATCAAGGACGTCGAGGCAATCCTCGATGCATTCAGGGCGCACGGACACACAGAGGTACGTAGTAACAATTTAAGAGCGCTGGGCTCTCATTCGTTCTTGTTGACATGCATTTCATACGGTAGATCGACAGCGCGCGCACGTATGCGGGGGGAACGAGCGAGGAGTATCTCGGCAGGATCGATCTGCTGGCGAAGGGGTTCAAGATTGAGACGAAGCTTGCGCCGCATAAGGTCAGCGCGCTCTTGTTCTGTAGCGCCGTTGGGTGTTATTCATAATATGTTTAGAACTTGGCCGAGCCGATTACGCACGACGCTGAGGTACGCTGGAGCGCGCGGGGCGGTGGTTCCGTTCGTGTTCATGACACTTGTGATGCAGGGCTTGAGGAAGCACCTATTTGCGTCGCTGAAGGCGCTGAATGTCGAGTAAGCTTTCAGGCCTTTAGCTTTAGGCTCCGCGGTGACAATAGTTCATTTTAAATCAATATTCTTAGGACACTCGAGATGTGGTACCTCCACGCTCCGGACCACACTGTGCCCTATGAGGAGACGTTCAAAGCGGTCGACGCGCTCTACCGCGAGGGCCGCTTCCGGCGGCTGGGGATCAGCAACTACTCCTCGTGCGTGCGCCCCGCTTCCCGGGAATTAGGGCTAACGCGCTGTACGCATTATTGATTTTCTGCAGATGGGAGGTCGCAGAGATCGTGGGCATCTGCCGCGCTAACGGGTACGTGCAGCCGACGGCGTACCAAGGGATCTACAACGCGGTGCACCGCGCGGTCGAGCCCGAGCTCCTGCCGTGCCTGCGGAAGTTCGGGATCAGCTTCTATGAATTCAACCCGCGTGCGTGTCCCATTTTTGGGTGTTGTGCGCGCCGTCCGTGGCGTCACGCGTGCGTGTGCTGATCCCTGAGCGTATGCATGTGCAGTGGGCGGCGGTTTCTTCACAGGGCGGTATAACGCGATTGACGACGTGCCGGAGGCGGGGTCGCGCTTCGACCCGGCGCGGAACCAGGGGAAGGTAAGTGTGTGGGGCAGGGCGCGTGGTTCAGAATATTAATGTATTTATTCAACGTTAGAACTACCGCAACAGGTGCGCTCGTCAAATATATAATTAAGCACCCAGCCGGGGGCCTAATCACGCTTGCGCTCGGGGAATTTAGGTACTGGAAGGAGCCCTACTTCGCCGCGCTCGCGCGCATACGGGCTGCGGCGGACGCGCACGGGCTGACGCTCACGGAGGTCGCGCTGCGCTGGATGACGCACCACAGCCTGCTCAAGCGCGAATATGGCGATGCGGTGATCATCGGCGCCTCGCGCCTCGCGCACATCGAGGAGGTGCGTCGGCGTTCTGCGCTGTATTATTCCGCTTCGTCAGTACGCGGCGCTCATTTCATGCGGTGTTTTTCTTTGTATGGTGTAGAATTTGGTGGATCTGGAGAAGGGCCCGCTGCGTGAGTCTCGTTGTTTGCGTTCTCTGGAGGGCGTGCTGGTGCTGATTGACGTGCGATGCAGCCGACGACGTGGTCGCAGCGCTGGAAGAGGCGTGGCACTCCGTGGAACCGTACACGACGCGGTACTACAGGCCGTCGCCCTTCACCGCGTCCTCCGTGATCGCCTAAATTTAACCGTAGTCGCGGCCTACGGTACGGTACGGGGCGGGCAGTGCAAATTATGTGGATTATGTGGATTGGATTGTATTATTCATTGGTAAAAGAGGAAAGGATATACCAGAGCACGAAGAGCAATGTTTGTATCTTTAATGGCAAGAAAAATGGAAACACACTTCAGGACAAATAAGCGAGCTGCTGCGTGGTTACATAGCCGAGCACGGGCGCCTATCTGACTTACGCGGACGACACAGAGCCATCACGCCGACGGTTTGTTTACCGACAAGTAAGCGTGCATGGGCTTCGCGGACATCAAGGGTGCCGGCGGGCGGGTGTGTTCGCCACTCGGGGATGCGATCGTGGGCACTGGGCCTGCTGAATGGGACAGCACGCGTGGGCGGTGGAGAGTGCTGTGCTGTGCCTTTGTGGACAGCCATTCCACCCCACGCGACGCGGCACTGCACTGCAGCCTGATTTACGCGGGGCCGTCCGCCCCTCCCGTGCGCTCTCCGCTGGGTCGATAGATAAGTGTGCACATATTGGTATTATGCGTGGTGCGGGCAAGAAGGATAGTTCGTCCGTATGGATTATGTACACTAACACATTCACCCCATCAGAACTCAAAAAAAAACATACATGCAACATGCTGGGCTACACCACCCCGCCGACCATCGACCGCCCCCACGCCCCCTCCACCTCCCTCGCCCTGATCAGCACGCCCGCCGCCGCGCGCGCAAGGCGCGCCGCGGGCGCCCCACCCCCGCCCTGCGCCTTCGCCGCGCGCGAGCCATGCGCATCGAGCGCCCCTATGATGCCCTCCGCCCACTCGCGCGCGGCGAACGTGAGCGCGGTGTGCTCGAGCGCGAGGGTGCGCCCGCCGTCTAAGGAGATGGACCCGGCGAGGACGGCGAGCGCGAGCTCGAGGGAGGAGGCGAGGACGGAGGCGGATTTGGCTGCGGAGTCTGCGCGCGCGTCTTCGGCTTCGGCGTCGGCGTCGTCATTGTCATGAGACACCCGCCGCGTGCCCACCGCCAGTGCGAGCTCCAGCGCCTCGGGCGCAATGACCGCGAGCCACTCCGGCGCCGCGCGTGCCGCGTGGACGAGCACCGCTAGCGTTCCTAATAACTGCGACAGCACAAGCGGGGAGAGCACGAGCCCCGTGCCTGCGCCGTGGAAGCGCGCGCGGCCGGCGCGGCCAGCGGTGCGCGCCTCGCGCGCGTGCGCTGCGTGCAGCGAGGCGTAGAAGGCGTGGATGAGGGGGATGATGAAGTGCGCGGCGGCGACGCTGTTGAAGGTTGGGGATGTGCGGGCGCTCGTGGGCGGTGGGAGAGCGGGGGCGGAGGTGGAGTACGGGTTGAGGGAGGAGGAAGGTGGGAGCTCGGTTATGCTGGGCCGTTGGGGCGCGAGGCGTAGGCGGCGCTCGCGTACTCCTGATGGCGGAGGGGCGGTGGTAGTGGTGTCGCCATCTGCGAGAGCAAGACGCGTGACGCTGTCCGCGAGGCGGGCGATGGTGGTGCTGGTGCTGGCGTCGCCGCGGACGTCGGCGGGCGAGAGGTACTTCCTATGCAGCGGAGCCGGCAGCGTGCGACTTGCGAAGGGCGTGGGCGGGTCGTCCAGAGCGGGCAGCGCGGCGAGCTCGCGTGCGCCGAGAGCGAGCGCGGTGAGCGCGACGAAGCGCTGCTCGACGGAGTACTGGTTCTTGAAGAACTCTTGGATCAGCGTCCTATATGGCATTCGTCAGCATGCATAGCAGGAGACAAGAGAGAGGGAGTACGCACGGCGCCGCCTTCTCCGGCGCACACGCCACGAGCGCAGTGAGCGCGTCCTGGCGCTGCGTGGCGAAATCGTCCAGCTCAAAGTTATCGTTCATCCCAAGGAGCGCGCACGTGAGGTCGACCGCGTTCTCCGCGAGCTCCGTGCCGAAAAAGCGCTTGCGCCGGATGAGCGGCGCCGCGCTCGCCAGGCCCGCGGCGACGCGGTCCGCCTCGTGCGGGGTGCCGACTTGGCCCGCTGTGCTTGTGCTTATTCCACTACTCCCGCCACTACCCATCGCGCCCGCGCCGCCCATCGAGTGTGGGGCGCTGACGGGCGTCGTACCGCGCAGGAGCGCCCCGAGTTGTGCGAGGTACACGGGGCGCGCGACGCGCGCTTGGCCGACGGCGAGCGTCGGGTCGGCTTCGATCTCTGCGAGGTCGCTGGGTGTAGGCGAGGGAGAGCGCGAGGACGCGGCGGAGGAGGCGTACCCCGAGAGCGAGTCGTCTGAGTCGGCGCCGGCGTCCGAGGCGAAGGCTGCGCGCGCGGGTGGTGTGGGTGCAGTGGTAGGTTTGGGCGCGGGGGCGAAGGAGGAGGAGTTGGAGTCATGGGAGGCGGGGGTAGAGTCGGACTCGTCGTCCGAGTCATCGACAAGCGGTGCATCGGCATCGCACGCCTCTGCGAGTGTGCGTAAATCGCGGCACCACGCGCGGCCGTCGTCATCGCCCGCCCAGTCGGCGAAATCGAGCGTGCGGCCAGCGCGATGCGCGACGGCCTCGGCGGCGAGCATGCCGCAGCGGCGGACGGCGGGGTCGAGGTGGGCGATGTAGCCACTGATGCCGCTAATGAAGGCGCCGTGCGCGACGAGGTCGGAGACCGCGACCGCTTTTTGGGGGTAAGCGCCGAGCGCGAGGAGGAGGAGGGAGGTGGTGTCTGTGCGTGCGGTGGGGGGCGGAGGTTAAGCGGGTGTCAGCGCGCGAGGTGGGAGGGGCGTACAGCGGTGCGTGGGGAGGAGCGAGTGCTTGATGTGCGCGGGGGCGGCCCAGACGGCGAGGATCGCGGCGAGGAGGGCGTCGAGGGCTAGGATGGGTTAGTGAGAGTGAGTGAAAGGGGATGCGACGTACCTTGTGGGTCGGCGGACAACCAGCATACGAAGATGCGTGCGTGCGAGGGGGGCCAGTCGCGGGAGAGGACGAGGCTAGTAGCGAGGTCCCAGCACGCCTGGTCGTCGCCGCTCGGACGGAGACGGCCGACAACGCCTTCGAGCAGAGTGGCCTCGCGGCGCACGCGACTACGGATCGTAGGTGAGCCGTCCAGGGCTGGCTCGATGGCGGGGAGGGCGCCGAAGAGAGACGCAAGGATGGCCTGCAGGGCGAGGGACGAGGGCAGGGCGCGAAGGACGCCTGCCCAGAGGGCGGCGTGGGTGGGCGAGTAAAGGTGGGCGCGGATGGCGGGGAGGGCGGCGGCGAAGAAGGAGGGCTGGGCGCGGGCGGTGGGCGGACGCGGCGGGAAGAGGCCGACGGCGACGAGTTTGGAGAGGAGGTACGCGAGCGGTGCACGCGCCGCCGTTGCGGCAAGCGCAGGACCCTCGGCCAAGGAGGATATGAGCGCCTCGACGCGCGTGCTGAGGGCGGCAAAGTATTGCGAGTTCTCGAGGGCGGGCGGGGTGTCGGCGTATGCGCGAGGGCCGAGGGCGTTGGCGACGCGGTCGGGGACGGCGCAGAGATCGCGGACGGTGTCGGCCCAGTGGGCGTCGGCGAGGGGCGCGGGGCCGTCGGCGAAGAGGGCGCGGAAGAGACGGTCGACGGGGTACTCGTTAGCGAGGCGGACGAGGCCGGCGAGGGCGAAGGGGGAAAGGGGTGGAGAGGCGAGGAGCGTGGCGTAGGCGCTGCGGGCGACGGTGGCAGCGGCGGGGCGGGCGTTGGCGAACAGGTCGGGGACGAAGAACTGGGTGAGTAAGGGGTGGGCGATGCCGAGCTCGGGCGCCCAGACGGGGACGATGTGCGTCAGCAGGATCCGCTGGAGGGCCCCGATGTGTTTCTCCACCGACGGCAGTGGGTCGACATTGATCGAGTGGAACTGCGGCGGGAGCAGGCCCAGGCCGGCGAGCGGCCCTGCTAGCAGCGAACAGAGCGCCTGCTGGTCGGCGATGGGCTGCTGCAGCTGGCTGAGCAGGTTTTGCATGGCAGATCACAACAGAGATCGAATTACATACAAATACAAATACATTCTACAATTACATCATTTACGCTTTGACTTTCGACGCCGGCTTGCCCTTTGACGCCGGCTTGCTCTTGGACACAGGCTTGCCCTTGGACGCAGGCTTCGCCTTGGCTCCAACCACCGCCTTCTTCCCTGCACCCACCTTCTTCACCATGCCCTTCTTCGCTGCTACGCCCTTCTTCGCCGCGCTCACCTTCTTGCTCGCAGCCACCACCTTGCGCCCCTCCGTCTTAGGGACCACGGGCTTCTTCACCGTCCCCGCCTTCACGGGCTTGCGCGTCGCAGTGCCCTTCGCCCGGCCTGCCTTCAGCGGCGCCTTGATCTTACTGGTGCGCACAGACATCCCTCCCCGGGCCATAGGCTTCTTCCCCGCCCCCGCCTTCGCTGCGATCGCCTTCGCCCGCGCAGAGGGCTTCTTCGGCGCGGGCTTCGCATTCTACGTCCAACAAGCATAAGCAGCCGTACGACGGTGAGCACACCAAAATCGCACCTCCTTCGCCGCCTCCGCCTTGTGCGTCGTGATACCCTTCGGCGCGAGCTTCACCTTGCCCGACGCCCCCTTGGGCAGCACGAAGATCCCCTTCTCCGACCCGTGCGTGATCGCACGGTTCAGCTGGGTCGCGGCGGCGGCGGTCAGGTCGATGTGGTACTTGCTCTCGACGAACTAGCCCGCGATAGATGAGCTGCGGATCTTACTTGCCAGGGAGGAGGGGAGAGCTCGCCTTCTTGATTGTTGGGCGGGACACCCCGCTGCGTGCGTCCTCGGGGTGCACCGCGATACATTCCTGCGCATGGGATCAGCGCTCTGATTTACGCTTGCACACAATCGCGCCCGAGCGCGAAGGTGCGCTGCATGGGATGGAACGGGAGACGCACCTTGATCATATCAACCCACGTCGGGTGCGCATGCGCATGCGCCGCAGCGTGGGCGTGCGTGCCGCCCGTCTTGGGCGGCGATTTCTTGTGTCCGGTAGGCATTCGATTATTGGGATTGGGATTGAGATGGGGTGTGGGGTGGGTCAGTATGTGTGAGAGACAAGGGGGGTTCTGGGGCCGCACGTGCGGGCGCACGGACTATGTGCGGCTGCCCGAAATGGCCCAGTGACGGCCCCGGCCCCAGTCCAATAGAGCCAGATTGGATATGGTATGTTTTCCTCATATGGATACGTGCATGCCAGGGAAGCTAGGACGCCTTCGGTTTTCCCGATTTTCGGAGCCTGTTGCTTTGCTCGCTCGAGCAGGCTTGAGCTCGCGAGTCGGATTGCGGTGCCGGATGCTCAAGGTACCCGGTGAGGCAGTGGCCACCGCCTCCAGGCTATCCATGTGAGATCCGTCCAGGTTTACAGGCTTACAGCGCCGCCGCACGTAGGGGCTATGCATGGTCGGCGATGCGATTGCGGTCGCCTGCCAGATTTCACAGCAGGAAAGTAAGCACGTTGGTTCGCGGTTTAAGTAATACAAGTATCTTGTTTAAGCAAGGTGTTTGTAGGTAGGTTGCTCGCTGTGACTCGGAATGGCCGATAGTGGAGAACTTCTCTTTCGATGCTGCGATTGGAGTCCCCTTGATGACGGGCGACTAATCAATTACTCTGCTGTGATCTATAGAACTATTTGATACGGTGAGTGCCTACCTCTGCTGTGATCTCCTGCATAAATTGATATAGCGAGCGACTAACCATGCTGTGATCGCCAGAATTATTCAGTGACGGGCGACTGATTACTCTGCTGTGATCGCTAGAACTCGATTCCAGGCGCCTTCTTTGCTGTGATTCCCAGAATTACTTGCTGGTGGGGAACTACATAAATAACCCCGCTGTTACAAATGGACTTATTCCCCAAGAATCAACTTCCGAGACTTCTTTGCTGTGGTTCCCAGAACACAGTTATAAGTTGGCGGGCAACTACATAACTTTGCCCAGGTTACAAATATAATTGTTCTTCGGGTTCCAACTTCCCAGACGCCCTCAACAGAGCTGGGGCCCTTCACTGATTTGGCTCTCGGACCTCGCTCGAATCGGGATCTAATTCAATATTTTCAATCTCACACCAGCATCCATGGGTCCGCGACGCCGTATGCATGCGCGCCCCAGTTATTTATCTACAAGGTCATGGGCTAGGGCGGATGCCGACCTGAGGATGAGCAATGCTCGATACTCAGGTCGGGATTTCTGAGTTTGAATCCCCGTAGCGCGCATT